>JACEGR010005706.1:0-69706 GCA_014170235.1 Listronotus bonariensis
TACAGACTGTCCAGAAATGGGGCTAACAAGAGGACAAATGGACAAAAAATTTAATTTTTAGAAAAAAATCATTCTTTATAAAAATTTTTGCTTGTAAATAATGGGATTCACGAAAAGAAAATGTTGAATTTGTATACAGGGTTCGCAAAAACCTAAAAACATGATTTTTCTTTAAGAGTTAACCACCCTTGTTTTTCATTTTTAGGCAAAGTTAAAGTAGGAAAATTTAAGTAGGACAATTTTTGTAATCGATAAAAATAATACAAAATTTCATTGAACTTTATAGTTTGGCGAAAACGCCTTATTTACTGCTGAAAAATTGTACTATATAGGAAATTGGAAAAAGCAGATGTTTAAACGCACATATTATGAGAGTTTTTAAGGACATTTTATTATAAAAATTTAAAATAATTTACTTTTAACAACTCCAGAATTATCCATTATTAAAGTCATTCAAAATGCTATTTTCAATAAATTTTCTAATTGATATTTTGCTTTAAAATGAACAACAAAGGTATTTTACATTTAGTCAACTTTTTTTTCGTGAATCGTATTTTTTTACAAGCAAAAATTTTTATGAAGAATTACTTTTTTTTGGAAATGTAATTTTTAAAAGAAAAGTTTAAATAAACTTATGTCCTAAATGGCTCAAATTTGGAGATACAGGGTGTTAAAATTATTATAAATATATGCTTCTCTACCACATTAGGACATAGGTTTATTTAAACTTTTCTTATTAAAACCACATTAGAATTTATACTTTTAAAGATTAACATCCTATTTTGAAACAACCTGTACAGCTTAGACCAGGCCAAACAGAAAGTATTTTTTTAATTCGAATATCTCAGAAACAACTGCTTAAATTAACTTTTACCACATATACCTTTTTTATGTAAAATAAGTCGAAAGATAAGAATTTGTATTTAAAAGTTATAATAGAGTGGCTTAAAAAGTTATTTAGTTTTTAATTTGGCAAGATACCGCAGGTAGCGCCCTCTAGAGTTTACAATAAAATTAATAGCAGATTTGTATCTCTTACCTCCTGAAACTCCCTCTAGCCAAATATTATGACAATACAATACACATACACCACACATAACTGAAACCAGAATAAATGTTTGACACCCTGTATTTCCGAGATTATCCACTTTTCGATTAAGACAGGTTGGATAAGATCGTCATATTTTAGCCTCAGGAATCTGTGGTAGCCTTTTTTCCGCACCTTTTAGAGACACCCTGTATAGTCGACATCTTATTTAATATTTAGCTACCTCTTTTTGCCAATTTCGGCAAAGTATCCTTATGATGGTAATTCTAATGTTAATCTATATTTCAATAAATTGGTACGTAAACGCAGACTACCAGTAAATTTGATCGAAGTCATCCTTTAACCCTCAATATTCTGATTGATTTAAGACATGTACTTTTTACAAATTGAAAAATAGTCGTAGCTTTGATCTTATCTTAACTAAAAGTGCGCTGGCAAGTTATCACAGCAGCTTCTTTAAGTTTCCCTTCCGATGTCGACGTTTTACCTCCTTTCGTATGTTTTCAAGCAATAAGTGAGTTTTATGCACAACATGATGGATTACCGATGGGTTTATTACTCTTTCCAGTGGTAGCAAATATTTATATTAAATGGATTAAGGAAAAGGCAATAAAAACTTCACCAACACTAAATAAACTAAAAGTTTGGCTGAGGTATGATGATCATACAGTCATTTTATGGACAGGTAACGACGAAGAACTGCAAGGCTTTTTAAAACTTCTAAATGGCCTTCGACCTAGTATAATCTTTACAATAAAGAACAATCATAACTCGGCTCTACCTTTTCTGGACGTTTTAGTTACAAGACATAATAGAAAAATATACAGTATACCGAAAACCGACTCATACTGGACAATACCGCCTACACCACAACTTGAATCACTCGAATGGAACTAAAAAAGGGTCCTACGAAAATTATACAACCGCAAAAAACCCTATATAATACTAAAGAATCTCTACAGGATGAGATAACTAACTTAACTAGAGTTCTTGAACAAAATGGATACAAAAAAATAATAAAAGTAACAATAAACAAATATAAAAACAAGTTAAAAACAAACAATAATGACTATTCCGTAAAGTTTAGAAAAGATCCACAGAATAGCTAACAAGTACAACATAAAAACAAAATTTAAATCTCAGACCATTATGAGGAGCATTCTTACAAAGACGAGACCGGACAACAACACATCTAATAACATTTATTTGTATCTACCAGATTTCCAGTTAATGCGGTGATGTATAGGTTGGGAAAACAAAAGACCAGTAGAACTTGGAATAAAAGAACATAAAAAACAAACAAAACGAGGTAAAACATCGAGATCCGGACTGGCCGAACATGCATGGTCAAAAACTCACCACAGTGGTCGGAGGCCAAAATTATTCATAAAGACGATTACTGGGAAAAAGAAAATTTATAAGAGCTGCTGTAATTTTAAACAACAAAAATGTGTTTAGTAAGCATAGTATTAACATACCAACTATCTCACAGCCGCTGCTGCACCGTGAAAAATCGATGGGGCTCGGGTAAACAACGCATAGTATACAGGGTGTTTTAAACAAATGCAAAACATTTTAAAAGGTTCTTTCAAAAAATAAGAAAAAACTTCATATAAACAGATGTCTTAAACGTGTTAGTTTTTATACTACGGGGTGTAATTATTTTTTTTTAGTTTTGTATTTTTTATATCTTTTATACCCATTCAGATATTATTAAAACATTTGGGAGTCGCACCCTTTGCACGAAAAGACATTTTTGGCATACAAGAAACAAAAAATATATTAGTGTCATCCATAAGGGGTTTAAAATAAATATTTTTAAGAAAAAAGTAGTTCGCCACTGCATTTTTCTAAAATAAAAATATTTTTCAAATCCCCATTTAGTTTAAAACAAATTTGATTTTGACTTTTTTTGTTTGATGTACGATTTTCGCGTAAATCAATAGTAACCATTTTTTGGCATGGTCAGTTTGTATTCCTAATATAAAATTTTACATTAAAAATTAACCTTCTTTATTTATTCTTTTATAAAATGGGAATTTGACCGTGCCAAGAAATGGTTTCTATTTATTTACACGAAAACCCTACATCAAACAAAAAAAGTCAAGGGATTAAATTTATTCTTAACTAAACGATTATTTAAAAAAGACTTCTTTCTTAGAAAAATGCATTGGCGTACCATTTTTTCTTAAAAATATTTACCGTAAACCCCTCATGGACGACACTGTTTTTTTTCCTGTACTGCAAAAAATGTCTTCTGGGTACAAAGGGTGCGTCTCCCAAATTTTTTAAAAATATATAAATAGGTATAAAAGTTGTTTTATTAAAACAATATTTAAAAAAAAAAATTAACACCCGTAATTCAAAAACTAAGACGAGTTAGGATATACGTTTATATAAAGTTTTTTTTTTTTAATTTTTTGGTAGACAATCACCTCTAAAATTTTTTTGCATTTGTTTAGAAACAACCTGTATGAGTCGTCATTTATCAGAAGTAGTTTTAGTTATTACTTAAAAACGGTTTAGGATTGTTTTCATCCGAAACATCATGGATCAGTTAAATATAAACACAATAGAAGTCAGAGAGCAGTATTATTAAAAATATTACATTGTCTACCACCTTCAAACAAATACCTAAAAAAATTTTTTTCCGTAACGGGAAAAGATTTGACATTGCATCTCTGTTTATAGGTAATAAATTGTGACTTTTCATAAAATTATATTTTCCCGTGGAAAAAAAGTAAGTACTTTTTTCCCGGACATACATACACGTCCAGTAAAGGTGAATATTTAATTTTAAGAAGAGTTTATTATATAAAACTTACATTTTCCCTATATTAGGAGTCCAGTCAGATATTATTTTAATTTATAATATTCCAAATAACTACTAAACGGTTGCTTACAGTTTTACGTTTTAGTTTCAATAAGTCAAATTAAAAAATTACATTGACAGCTACCAAATAATTTTTTAAGGGTTTCCATAGTAAGCAAGGTCTAATTGTGTTTCAAATTAACCAATCGACCTGTTGGAAACTTCAAATTTTTCATGATTAATTTTCGGCCCTTAGTATTATGTTTTTTTCCGGAATAAGTCGTCGTCTTTTCCTATTTTAGAAAAAAATTGTGTTGATTGTTGAAACAACACAACCTTGAGCTAAAATCTAAAGCTTTTTTTCCTTGTATAATAAATACCCATATATTTTTCAAAAAGTCTTACATTTTGATTGATGGTTATATCACTTAGGCTTCTTAAATAACCCCACCATAGAATATATTACATTGTCAGTTATTTTAATTTGCGGTAGTTGTCTTCCTAACATCAACTTAGGGGATTATGAGCATATGCAAAACAACAACACGTCGGCGTCTTTTTACCCTATTTCGTTAACCCACTAGGGAAGCTCGGTTTTGTATAGAGAAGAAGATAATTTATAAGTTAAACTTGTCAACAACGTTAATGTTCTTAACTCCAGTAAGGAGCTCTCGCATAATTTAGCAATGAACCTAAATAACGTACATTTTCTTAACTAGTTTATGAAGTAGCAGGTTATGGGAAATATACGCTAAATCGTAGGAGTACGATAAAATAAATGTTAATACGATAATAGTATAGGGCTTTATTTAAGAAATATTTAAGTGTAGGGTTTATAACTAAAGTAGAAATTTTACCCCAGTGGAATAAACAAAAAAGAATCAGGATTTTTAGTTACAAACGTATGTGCATTAGAATTCAAAAAATTTAAATTTTATAACCTAAAATATTTTAAAATTGTCATTTTTATAACCTAGAATCTTTTTAAGAGACATTTTCTTACATACAGGGTCTGTTTCCATGTTAAAACTAAGTATAGACTTTATTGTAATCCGTTCGACTCTTTGGATTCGTAATATGTTTTCTTTTTCCTACTAAGAGGGAAAACAATAAACATAACATTCAAATAAAATATATTAAATAATTTTTAATTTTTATTTATAGTTAACAAATACAAAATTATAATAATTTCTTGTTGCATCTAAAAATCAGGTGGCGTTTCTACAAAACTTTTGTTTTTCATAAAAATGACCGTGATTTAGACCCGTCTTGCTAAACTCCCCTATCACTGTTTTGACCTTAAACCCAAATCTGATTTAAATATACTGATTTAATATGATGTTTCTGCTTTGCTGTGTTATATTCATCCAAACATAAAATCCTCTTAAAACATACCTAAGGCAGCTTTAAAAGAAACATTGGAAAATTCTTCCTTAAATCTATGTAAAACTGTATGTGTGGTAACATGTTTCTTTTCTTCATAAAGTCTATAATAAATTATTATCACAAATATGATTAGGCTTTCAAAGTTCTGTTTTTAGTTTTAGTTGCTTCTACTTTTTGGGTCACATTATTATTAAACATTGCGTCTGAAGCTTTGGGACAGACTTTTCAAATTATATTTTGTACCTACTCTTTTTTAAATTTTTACAGCTTCTGATTCTTCTTTTATTACTTTATAAGGGCTATTATGGCTTTTAAAGTATTTTATACCATTATTATTAATATTTTTGTCGAATAGGTAATGTGCTTTATTTTGAAAAAAAATCCCTCACATAAAAATTATTTTGACGTAACCAAGTAAAATTATATTAAATTTGTCAAAATACGACAGCACTTTTTTATGGTAATTTTTTGTTTTCATCTGCTTCGGTAAAGTTGGAAAAAGAAAGAAATTTCTGCTGGGGTAATATTTCCACTAAAGTTATAATAAATATGGCAAATACTAACATTGTAGGGATTGTCCTGAATCGTCAAAACCATATATTATCTTCATCAATCAGCCTGTCTGTGTCCATTGTTTACCATACGCCTTCCATAGTATGGTCCATTGCTGTTGATTCTGTCCATCATGAACGTGGACAACCTCTACTTGGTAAGGCATCCTGTCGTGGAACATTAACTGCCTTTTCATATTAGCGAAAGACGGAAATACAGGCGACAGACCAACGCTATCGAAGTGTATGGAGTCAAATGAAACCTTTCATATGCAGAGAACGCGGAAAGTCACACAAACTCAAAGGCTTCGTATAATTGTTTATCTTTCTGTCCGTCAAAACCGGCTTAGTATGTAAAGGCGCCAAGCCTTGGCTACGATAACAAGCAGATGGGGCTCGCAGAAAGTGTCTAATCTCTGTATTGATGACCGGTAGTGGCAACGGTATTTGTGGTAATTGGCGTTTTGAAAACAGTTTACTTACATTAGAAACGCTCTGCTAATATTATTTGATTGTTTCGAGCGGCAAGGAGCACAGGATTTTAACTCACGTATATGCAGCGGCCTTATTTAAAAATACATTTTTTTATACTAACATAAAGATCAAAGGTAGCGTTCTCGCACTCTCTGCTCTTTACTATACGCTTCACGTTTGATATCGAAGTCGTAGCCTTAGGCTTAGTTTTATTAACAACGTATTTATAAAATACGAAAACAATTTTATTGTTTACATTTTTAAATTAATAAAAATCTGTTGTTTTCAAAAACTTTCTGTGTAATTGTCAGTAGACCAGTAGAAGCGGAAAATAATAAAATACTTAAGTTACATTCAAAGCATTGAACTTTACGAAAAATGACTTTAAAAATTGGTTCTTCATTAATTCCAATGGAAAAAATATTACTGTGAAACGCGAAAGTGATGTATGACCCACAAAGGAAAATTTACGAAACAAAATTTATTTTGTTTGCCGGTACGTGGTGTTTTGAAACCAGTTTACATTTATTAGAAACGCTCCCCTAATAATATTTGTTTATTTCGAGCCGCAAGCAGCGCGTTTTTTTAATAACGTACTCAGTGTGTCTCAGGATAGATGTTACAAGAGGACAAGTGGATCCAGAATTTTTCGCAGGGTTCGAAAGTAATATATACATAATTTAACTAAAACCCAAGCAGCAAGCTGACGTCAATATAACGTCATTATGACGTCTTTTTCTAATTTTGGTCATAAGACGTCATCAGACAAAAATTATGAAGTCATTTTACTGACGTGTTTTTGACGTCGTTAAAGTGACGTCTTTTTGACGTCAGTTTTTTGTCATACTAGCTCATAAGTCATAAAAATCTAATGACGTCATTTTTACGTCACCTTAGAGACGTCATTAGCGGGACGTCTTTTGTCTGTGACTAAAGAAGGTCAATTTACCGTCATTTTGTCGTCATCTTATGACGTCTTTGCTGACCAAAAATGACTATAAAGAGATGTCAATAAGACGTCAGTTTGCTGCTTGGGAATTGGTTATTATCGTAAGTTATAACTTGAAAAATAAAAATGCTTATGACACTATGTACTTAAATTTTTAAAAATAGAACAAAATTGTATAAGTAAATGTTGGAAAGAAATGAAATTCATGTCAAAATTTCGGAGTTAAAGCATAAGAGTAAAAAAATGTAATTGTCTATTTTTGCATTACAACTTAATAATAGTCAAGAGAAAGCAAGTTTACATTTTAAAATGAATGAAAATCTTTTGTTTTTGAAATCTTTCTGTAAACCGTATTTATCTAATTTTAATTGTGAGCCGCCAAGAAGCAAAAACGATAAAATACTCGAGTCACATTTAGAGCATTGAGCCTTACGAAGAATGACTTTAAACAATGGTTTTTCAATAATATCAAAGGAAAAAATACCACAGTAAAACGCGAAAGTGATGTATGACCCACAAAAGAAAATTTATGAGAGAAAAAAATATTTTGCTTGCCGGTACGGCATTTTAAAAACCAGTTTATCCCTAAAATTATTTGTTCGTTTCGATGACAGGCTGCGCAAGGCTTTTTACTAATGTATACAGTGTCTTCCATACAGTGCTGGATTTATATTTTTACGAGTATATGCCACTTATTTCCGTCGCCTAAGTACCTTTCCAAAGTATAAATTTTCCGTAATATGTACGTAGGAAAGAAACCTAAGTAAATTAAAAGAATGAATTAGTCATTAGAAAAGGGCAATAAAGCAACAAGAATTACAATATTTTACGGGACTTTTTATAATCCATCACTCACATGGTAATTTAAATAAAATGGATACAAATACCTAGTAAATATACCTAGGGTTGATAATTTTCGATACGAATGAGTTTCTATAAGAATTTCACGTATCGAAATAAAAATCCATAAGACAACCAGTAAATTTCTTTGACTTTTATCCTCTCAAATTAGGTGAGCTTTCTCTAAAATCTGCCGTTCCTAAACCGCTGCCGCCTCTGACCACGGCCTATAGGGCCTATTGACAAATTCAGCACTGCGCCCAGGATAGATGTTACAAGAGTACAAATGGACCAAAAATTTTTGAATTTTCATGCGAAACCTAAAAAGACTTATTGCATGGTCCTAAAGTTAAAAAATACAAAATTTTACTTCAATTGGTATTATACAGGGCGTGCTATAGCTAAAAATATGAAAAATGCTCAGAAACTAACTACTTTAATTTTTAAAAATAGAACAAAATTGTGTAGGATCTTATTTGCTAAGACTTATTTTTATCAAGATAGATATCGAAATAAAACACTTAAGAAAACTAAATTAAGGTGTATTTACTGTCAAAATAAAGACAATAAAGGTAAGGATAGAATAATCATAAGTTTTAAGGTTCAAAATCCAACAATTTCGCACAACTTAGTCTCTAATCAAGGCGCTACGCTATCGTCACGTCGACGTATAGTCTCTAGTGAAGCTCGTCTGGCCTTGCGTCACCAATATGACCGCACTTTTCATCATATATAGTCTGCGTTCGCTGTCGTCCGCGGGCACGTCTTGCCCGGCACCATCGAATGCGTCAAAACTGCCTCCTTGGCTGCTCCGTACCGCTTGATCCCGCCACGTCTCTGTACTCCTAACGTCGTAAGCGCGAGTGACTAACTGCACCAGGTCTCCGTACTGCGCAACGTCCGATGCTCGACTGACTCTCGCGCGCGCCGCCTTTACTCTTATTAGAATGCGATGCGCTACCGATCTCGTACTACGAACATTTGATACTAGATGGCGTTAGCAGTACCGAATCCCACAATTGTATAAGCTAATGTGTAATATATAGAATTAAATTTTAGGTCAAAATTTATAGTTAGAGCATAAGGGTTTAAACGTTGTAATTGTATATTTTTTACATTACGCATTACAACCTAAATGATGGGCAAGAAAAAGTAAGTTAACATTTTAAATTAATAAAAATCTGTTGTTTTTAAAAACTTTCTGTAAACGGTATTTATTTAATTTTAATTATCAGAAGACGAGAAGCAAAAACAATAAAATGCTCGAGTCACATTCGAGGCATTGAGCCTTACGAAAATGACTTTAAACAATGGTTCTCCATTAATTCCAACGGAAAAAATACCACAGTGAAACGCGAAAGTGATGTATGACCCACAAAGGAAAATTTACGAAACAAAAATTTGTTTTGTTACTTATCAGTCCGAAAGCGTCTGATTTACACGTTTGTTACATTTGTTTTCCTTTACTTTTTGTTCGTCTTGTAACTAAGGTTTAGGAAAAAAGAAGAATAGCAAGAGAGGCAAATTTGTGTGTAAGGCATCCTGTCGTGGAACATTAAGCCTTGGCTACGATAACAAGCGGAAGCGGCGCGTGAAAAGTGTCTAACCTGAGTATTGATGGCCGGTATTGGCAACGGTATTTGTGGTAATGGGCGTTTTGAAACCAGTTTACATACACTAAGAAAAGCTTCAGCTAATAATATTTGTTCGTTTGGAGCCGCAAGCAGCGTAGAGCTTTTTTAATCACGTATATGCAGCGGCCTGAGTTAAAAATATATTTTTTTATACTAACATAAAGATCAAAGGCAACCCTTTTCGCACTTTCCGATCTCCACTAGCCACTTGACTCTCGGTATCATAGGCGTAGCCTTAGGCTTAGTTTTATCAACAGACGTATTAACAAAATAATACGTAAACAATTGTTTTACTAACATTTTAAATTAATGAAAATCTGTTGTTTATCAAAACTTTCTGTAAACGGTATTTATCTAATTTTAATTGTCAGCCGTCAAGAAGCGAAAACAATAAAATACTCGAGTCACATTCGAGGCATTGAGCCTTACGAAGAATGACTTTAAACAATGGTTCTCCATTAATTCCAACGGAAAAAATACCACAGTGAAACGCGAAAGTGATGTATGACCCACAAAGGAAAATTTACGAAACAAAAAATTTGTTTTGTTACTTATCAGTCCGAAAGCGTCTGATTTACACGTTTGTTACATTTTGTTTCCTCTCACTTTTTGTTACTCTTGTAATTAAGGTTTAGTAGAAAAGGGGAATAGCAAGAGAGGCAAATTTGCGGAGAAAACTAAGCCACAAAATCGATTAGAGTTCTTTTTACCGCTTTCTGTTACTACGCGGCTTTCAGAAGCAAAAGGCTAAAATAAATTAACCAAAATTGCAAATAAAACGTAGCCTTTTAAGGTAGGTTTAAACCCGTTTCGCTATATTTAGTCTTTACTGCCTTACATATAATCAAAGGCCACTGACGTAGATGATATTTTTAAATGACTATATATTAAAACTGGGACATGGGACCTACACCAAATATATACTATGTGCTAGTGGCCTTAAAAGAAACACTTTGGTAAAGAAAAGTTAAATTTTGATAGTTGCAAAAAAAAGTTGATTTTATTGGATAACAGCCCTCCCAAAAAATTAGTACAAAAGCGAATCCTCTTTTTGTTATGTTTTCGTGTAATACCTAAATCAAATTTTAATGATCAAATTCTAAATACTGCCCAATTATCTTTTTTAATCAGTCAGTCAAATTTTTTTCATCAATTTCTTTATGATAGTTTTAAGAGCTTTAGTCAAGAAGACAGCCAGCG
This sequence comes from Listronotus bonariensis, assembly GCA_014170235.1. Lineage (NCBI taxonomy): Eukaryota > Metazoa > Arthropoda > Insecta > Coleoptera > Curculionidae > Listronotus > Listronotus bonariensis. The sequence goes on from JACEGR010005706.1 coordinate 10,895, forward strand.
TCATCATTATCTGCTCAAAATTTCCTGTATCTCTCCTTTAGGCCATTTTTTGTTGTTAATACGGTTAAAAACATTTGGACAAACATTACATTTTCACAGTTAATATACGTCACCGTGTTTGAATACATCGCGGACAATGGTTTAAAAACAATATAGTTATCTTTGTCGAGCAGGCGTATGCATCAAACACATAAAAACTTTGTTTCGGCCATTTTTTGTAAAGTTTTAACATGGATGTAAATGGCAAGTAAAAAATATTTACATTCGGTGTAAACTAAAGTATATATTAACCGTAAAAATTAAAATCATAATCATAATCTAAAAGCTTATTGCGGCTGTGACGCGACGGTTTGAAAACCTACATTTTCTTGATTCTTATGTTTATAACGTCATTTTCGAATACAGTTTAAACCACTCCGACGCATACGGTTAGCGAGAAAATTTGACTTAAATCGCGGCTTCGTAAGTTTTGTATCGTTACTATGGCAGTAGGCATCTTAAAATTTTGATTTAAAAAAAATAACATTTTAATTGCGGGAAAAGGGAGTAACAGGAGATTTCTCTCAGATAATAATGTCGTCGGTGTCTTCTTTCCAAACGGGCGGACTCTAGATGCATCTAATTTGAAGAAATGACAGATATTTTTACGATATTTATGATTTGAAAATAAAATTTGATTAACTTGACGAAAAAAGTACAAAACGATAGTTTGCTTTTTAAACTTGCATTTTTTCTGGGGGAGGATGATCCAAAACATCAAGCAAGGTTGTTGCTTATTTGCTGCGATCAAAGATTCTTATTTCAATATGAAAACTTTAAGACCGATCTCCAGTTTATCAATTTCACTGTACACTTTGACAGAGGACCAGACTTGCCGGTACCGAGTAATGTTTTAATGTGAGTTCTATGTTAATTTATCATTGTCCTTCCAGTAACAATTATTGTCGTTGCAAAGGCTGTGTGTTTTTTTTTAATAAAGAAATTGTTTAGGTACGATATTGTTACGTTAATGATCTTCTCTAAGCTTTTAAGAAAGCTACCTTCTATGTATGTATGTGGGGATGTGACCAGTGTTGTTTTTGTTTTTGCCTTTTTAGTGCTTTTTTCTTAGATGCAATAGCGCAAGAATGTAACGTTTGTTGAGTTCACTTAGCGAAGATCATTCTTTTACCACTGCTAAATACATAATGAATTGATTACCGGGCATTGACAGGCCGGTATGTGTTAAAATAAAGGTTATTCGGTACCGGAACCGTCACCGGCGCACAGTGTGTCGATATGGGTAAAAAAGTGGACATCTGGGTATAAAGTCAACATTGAAAAGTACAATTTTTTTCATTGTCACAAATTGGCAATACCCTAGGCTATGTTGGTGCACATTAATTTTTTTTACAACTTTTAGTTTCCAAATAAATTCAATTGAAACTTGCCCTTCCGTAAGTCACAAAAATTTAGGCAAAAACGTTGTCTATTAAAAAAAAATTGTACTACAAAAGTATTAGTTGTTTAAAAATTATTTTTTGTGTGCCAAATCTATTAACCTGATGTAGTATATTTCTGTTAATTATTTGAAAAATTATGCAGTAAGTACACGATAACGCTTTTTTTAATTTACAGTCTTCTTTTTATAAAGTTAACGTTTCCGTTGACTTATAAAAAAAAGTTTACATTTGTATGACTTCGCAAATATCTTGTTTGACCGGGCCACCTTTAGAGAAAAAAGCGCAAATTTTTTATTTGCTAATATTTGCTATTCTTATAAAAAAATGCTTTTCTTTCACATGCTGCAGCGGTATTTATTTATTTTGCATTAGTCGATACGGATTCAAAACAAATTTGTAAATGAATCAAATAAATTGAAATTTAAGGTTTTGCATTAATCAAGCCAGGCCATGGTTAGGTTAATCTGTAAACTTAAAATATTTGTTTTACAGTATACAGGGTGATCATTTTTAAGTCGGCACTATTGCTAACTTTATTATTATTGGCGATACGAAGTCGGTTAAATTGAGAAGTAGTAGTATTTTTCCGCTGATTAACGTGCTGTAAAAAAAACAATTGAACATCGGGTTTTCGATTTATTGCAAAAATATATTTTTTTAAATGATACACCCTGTATATTATATCACCAATCGAAAGATCTATCAAGAAGTTTTAAACAAAGTCCTCATGTGTTATATCCAATTTTTAATAGTTTCGGAAATATGGTCATCCTCGGGAATTTGATAGTAAACTGGCATTATAAAAATAGAGCACCCTGTATATTGCATTACAATTAAATATATATTTTAAAGAGCTTTAAAAAATACCACATTTGTAATGTCTATCTCTTGTATTTTTGGAAATATGGCCATTTAAATCGAAAAAAATAGTAGATATTAAGGTCTATTTTATCTTTGACACTAAACTTAGTGCTTATAGCTTGAAGCTGTGGAAATAATGAAAATTTAACATAATTTTCAGATTTTGATGGCCATATTTTCAAAACTATAAGAGACAGACACATCAAATGTGGTATTTTCTTAAAACCCTATAAAATATCTATTTAATGGTGATGCAATATACAGGGTGTTCTATTTTTATAATGCCAGTTTACTATCAAATCCTGAGGATGGCCATATTTCCGAAACTATTAAAAATTGGATATAACACATGAGGATTTTGTTTAAAACTTCTGATAGAACTTCCGATTGCTGATATAATATACAGGGTGTTTCATTTAAATAAGTATATTTTTTTAAATAAATCGAAAACCCGATGTTCAATTGTTTTTTTGTTGACCGCACGTTAATCAGCGGAAAAATACTACTACTTCTCTAATTTAACCGACTTCGTATCTCCAATAATAAAGAAGTTAGCAATAGTGCCGATTTAAAATGATCACCCTGTATACTGTAAAACAAATATTTTCGCACTAATTTTATCAACATTCATGATTATTATATCAATACAAACATTCGCTAATTTAAAAGCATTGATGTCCATTTTTTTCAATTTCGTCACACTGTGCGGCGCCGACATTACCGATGGGTGTAAAAACGCCCTTAAGGTACACGTAATACGACAGCATCGGACAAACAGGAAGGATCGGAAAAAATAGTACTAGTAAAATTAAATGACACACATGAATCCTAAAAGTTAGCGCCTTTTTACCTGCGGTAGAAACGCCTTGGTTAAAACCTCCAGGCTGGAACCAGACTAAAAACTTGTTTAACAACGTAATTCTTTGGTCATCTTTAATCTTTATGACACATTAGGAACGGTATGGGCCGGATTTTAAATCAAGTTACTATTTTCTCGTGGGATTTTTTAAATCGGGTGCTACTATCCGCACATATGTGATTGCATCATTTAATTTCACTTGAACTATTTTTTTCGATTCGTACCGTTAGTTCAATGCCGTCGTATGTGGGAGTATCTTTATCCGATAAGAAACTACAAATTCTAAAGTGAGAGCAGGCACTTAGTGATTTCTCAGTCATTTCAACAAGACGAAATTATAGTTTGAGGTAAATACTACTATAATCGTTCATTTTTTTTAAATATGATTTTAATAGTTTTGTCAATGATTACAAAAACAGGGTTTAAAAATTATTTTAGTAAGGCTTGGGTTAATCAAAAAGAGATGTTTTATTTTTTTACCCATACTGCTTGAGCAAGCAGTTTTGGTACATCGGCGAGTAATAGAATAACAAAACAAGCAGTATTAGTCACTCATCTTTACATGCCGATATTTAATTAGATTGTCTCTATTCCTACACATTGCCTATGTGTTATGTTATTTAACTTAACCTGTATAGGGTGGCCGCTGAGGTATACGAGATACTTCGGATATGAATTCTATAACTAATTATAGGCAAAAATAATTCCATTTTCTTTTTCCAGATTCCCAACGGTTCTTAAATTATTATGGAAGAAAAAGTGATGTGAAAATTCACCTGTTTATAAAAGAGCGGTAAAGGTTCTGTGAATATTTGCTTGTCTGGAAGATGGCGGTTTAGCTATCGTCGTTGATATTCCCCAACTGAACCGCTGGTAATACCGTTGCAATATCTATACACGAAATTTAGGCAAGATTTTAACGCAAGTTTTTGCAAAAAATAAAATAACCAGCAGCTCTCAATGATGACAACTTGCGAACAAACAATCATTATTAGTGCAAATTATTAAATTACCCATGCAAACTAGTCGCAAAAATATTAGTTAATCTCTCTAGAATTTATATCTTGGCAAATTTAAACCCAAATATTTCATGAACATCCATTATTTTTGCTTACATCTAGTCATGGAATTAATATTCGAGGTATGTCGGGTACCTTGACAACTACCCCATATAATATAAAATAAATCATAGTAACTACATCCATACCCCAAGGTGCATTGCAAATTAACCCGTTACGATTTATACCGTTTCATGAGTAACATGCAACCTAATATTTTATAGTAATTAAGATAATGACGAGTTAACTCAACAAAATAACATGCTTTGGTTGTGTATCTGTTTTCGACAGTGACAAATACTGAGGATCTATTGAAATAAAGCCGAGTGCATCAGGGAGAACAAATTAATTCCCCAGATGATTTAAGACAACACGGGTAGCAACTGAAGAAAAGTTAACAAAGGGGTTTAAGTATGTTAAAGTGCATGGGTTAATTTGGATTTTATAACTTAGATATTCAATGTGTCTGCATATAGGTTGGCGTTATAGTGGGTATTTCATTAAGGGTGAATGGGTAGCATATTTCAGAAAGCAATGATCATAGGATATAGGAAAAAATTATTTTGAGAAAATACTATAATAAATCACTAAAAAAAAATCACGTTCTTTACTTATATATATAATATATATATATATATATATATATATATATATATATATATATATATATATATATATATATATATATATATATATATATATTAAATTTTGTTTCGCTACGAAAAATATATAAAAGTGCATAATGCAATACTTTTTTAAAAATAAGAAATTTGATAGCACCAGCCATTAGGCAAGTGTGCAATTTTAGAAGTAAAAAAATACACTTTATGCATGTGTTACATACTCTTCTTATTCTACGACCAAGTCAAAATTCTTAAAATAAACATTTAAAATGTGTTTTATTTATTTAAACTAATTAATTTTCATTTTTGTATTCGCCATTATATTACGACAAAAAATCATAGCTTTCTTATTTCTTGAGAGACTTTTTTATTTCATAATTATGGATGGATTTCGTTGCAATTGCAGGGTATCTTAGTAATTACTAGAAGATTTGCGGTTTTCGCGAATTAATGCTACTTTTGATGAAACGAAAGATGATACTATAAAAGATTTTTTATATCATTTCTAGTTTTTAATATTCAAGGCAAAATTCATTTTTATATATTTTAGTTTTTTCTTTTAACTTACAACAAAAGTTAAAACTGATAGAAGATATTTTTACGTAGTAATGTAGTTAGATTTTATATTAAAAAAATAACCAAACATATAATTTTTCTTATGGAAAACCCTGTAATTTTTTATTTAATAAATTATAGCGGGTGAAAGCTTATCAAAAATACATAATACCCAATAGCTATTTTATATTTTTAGATCTTAAAATAATGTTTTAAATTTTAAAATTTAATTTTGCATAGTGGGTCATCATATAGACTTTATAACAACAGAATAAAAAATAAAAAAATAAACAAAATCTAAGTTTTAACTACTTTACCTCGCTCAGCATCTCTATTCACCTCTTGGTTTCTCAAGTTAAAATACCTAATAATTAATTAAAAACTATATGTTAAATATTTTGTATCAGCTTTACTGTGTTAAAGCTTAAAACAGTATTAAAAATTAGTATGATTTCACAGTGTTTAGAAAAACATTCGATTGAAAACAAAATTGTAGAATATCCTGTATAAAACTGATACCTTCAAAATTTAAACATCAATAATAATTTTGGTAACAGTTTCATCGATCAAACGATTTTCTACTATTTTGTGTTAAATGAAATGCTCTAATCCGCTATAATTAAATTAAAAATAGACAACTTTAAAATACGAGGGGATACAAAAATGAATATATATATATATATATATATATATATATATATATATATACAGTGCGAACGTAAAGGTTGGAATAAATTCATTTAAAATTCAAGGGTACGTTTAACTGAAAAACGCTCGTACACGTCAATTTTTGTTTTTAGCTGTCGGTTTTTTTATTATAAATTTATGTATACAGGGTGGCCCAAAAATAAGTTACGGTCATTAACTTAATTTTTTTAATTGTAAACACCTATTTTTTTTTAGATTTAGGGTCTACATCAAATTCTAAGTACATTTTGTGTACCATGTCCTATACCTAAACTCGACCGTTGACGATTGAACACAATAAAAGGCTATTTTTGGAAAATTTATTTATATCAAGCAAGAGTACATAAAAATATTTTAATTAATTTACTAAGTGTTGGAAATGGCCGCCCCGAACCTCTTGGCAATATCCCAGTCGATGCTGAAATTCTTGTAAAACGTTATCGATAACAGAAGGTTCAATCAATCTTATTTCGTCCGTTATTCTATTTTTTGATTCTTCGATGTTGTTTCGCCGATTAACATAAACTTTGGACTTAAGATACCCCCACAAAAAAAAAATCTAAAGGGGTCAAATCCGGCAATCTGGCCGGCCATTCAATTGCACCTCTCCGACCAATCCAACGTCCAGGGAAAACGGTATCCAGGTACTGGCGCACGGGACGAGTGTAATGGGCTGGAGCTCTATCTTGCAGATACCATAAGGAATTATCAGGTATATCCGGGTCTTCTGGATCGAGGTATAAAGTGGCAAGGCATGGAACCAAATTATTTTCTAAAAACTTTAAATACCTATCACCATTCAAGTTTTCTTCAAAGAAAAAGGGCCCTATAACCCTGTTTTCAATCACCCCAGCCCAAACATTTACTTTTTGAGGGACTTGGCTGTGACACTCCATCATCCAGTGCGGATTTTCAGTAGCCCAATATCGGCAGTTTTGCCGGTTTACACTACCATGAAGACAAAACGTTGCCTCATCAGAAAATACAATTTTTTTGAAAACTGTGGATTGTCATGGCACAAGTCCATAAGTCTCTCACAAAATTCTAAACGCCTATCTGGGTCATCTTCATTTAGTTTATGAACCAATTGGACTTTGTAAGGATTTGATTTTTTAACGCAATATTGCGAGTCGCTTTATGGCAATCTTCTTCAACTGCAAGCAAAACATTTAGTTGCTTCCCTTCTGATATACTTGACCGACCTTTCGTATAATTATCCCTGACATGACCCAAATCCCGATATTTCTTTTCTATTTTACCGACAGTACTTTGAGATATACGTGGCCTATCAGGATACTTGGCATTATAAATTTCACAGACTTCCATCTGAGTGCGAATCCTGTTTCCATAACCAATCATCATCAAAATCTCTATTCGCTCTCGCTCACTAAGACGTACCATTTTTGAAATTTTAATTTTATCTTTTGATAAACTTAACATAAGCAAAACTTTGCTTATGCATCTAAATCACTCTAAATTTACACAAAATTATTATTTGAAGTAAACAAATTGTGACAAGTTGACAATCAAAAACACTAACCAAAAATGTAAATAAGTAAACAATATCTGATAGGTTTGCTTGATATAAAAAAATCTTCTAAAAATATTGTGTTCAATCGTCAACGGTCGAGTTTAGGTATAGGACATGGTACATGAAATGTACTTAGAATTTGATGTAGAACCTAAATCTAAAATAAAAAATTGGTGTTTACATATAAAAATTAGGTTAATGACCGTAACTTATTTTTGGGCCACCCTGTATACATAAATTTATATTAAAAAACCGACAGCCAAAAACAAAAATCGACCTGTCCGAGCGTTTTTCAGTTAAACGTACCCTTGAATTTTAAATGAATTTATTCCAACCTTTACGTTCGCACTGTATATATATTCGCTTTGTATGTCAAAAACTAAGAAAGCCATGAAAATTTTCTTGGTGTCATCTTCTGTTTCATCAGAAAATAGCAACAGTTCGCAAAAATCCCAAGTCATTAGTCTTTAATAATAACCAAGATACCCTGCAACTGCAACGAAATCTGACACCCTGTACATTTATGAATTTAAGAATTTTTGAAGATTGCATATACTTTATTTTTGTAGAAATAATACTAAAATCGTGTTTTTTCCGAGTTACAATATTTAACATTGTCTAATAAATTTATTCGCAAATTGTCAAATTTTTAACTCAGTGACACATGAACTAAAACGAAATAATGACAAAATCAGAGGTAACTGGACCTATAGTTCAGTTGATAACGCCCAAAACTAATTTAAAGTGTTAAAAAGTTACTTTTTTAATTGTTTATGTTAGCCATTAAAAAATGCATTTTTAAGCGGTAGTTAAAAAATACCATTTTTACAAAAAATTAAATTTATCGGTTGTAAATTATCTGTTTTGGACAGTGACTAATATTAAAGATTTAGTTAAATAAACTGACAATGCGCTAAGGAAAATATATTAATTTTCCAGATGATTCGAGACCACCCGGGAAGCAACTGAAAGATGAGAAATGAGTACAGTCAGGGTAACAGATGCTTTGATTCCAAAGTTAGACCAGCAAATTTATCGCAAGATAAACTTGTCTAAAATTAACCCTTTGCAAGGACGAAAGTGGCTGTTAGTTAATTTGGGTGACATATTATATTAGCTTCGATTAATAGCACAAATCAAGAAGCTCTAACTATATTTGCCTGTTTTTTTTAAACGATTACTATAATTTTCATATGATTTTGCACAAATTGGATTTAAACGGTATTGACTTTATATTTTAGAGTTATACACTCTATAGTACTCTATTCTATTTTATTTTTTGTTCTTGGCTCTGGTCCTTTCAGGTCCAATTCGCCAGCTCTTCCCCTTCGGACTATGCTTTCAAGTGCATCAAGTAGCTCGTAGCTCCAAGAAACTCCAAAAATTAAAAAAATATATAAATTAAAGCAATGCATAAATTGAAAGTTGTCAAACCAAGAACTGCTTCTGGTATTACGTATGATCTTCAATGTCACTACTGACAGTTCTCGTGGCATGCCCATTCATTTTCCGCCATTTAAGAAACACCTTGTGTTCACTACCAAACAGGATACCATCAGCTTATAGGAATCTTTGTTTACATCGCTTAGCTCCAGAAGAGAGATGCCATTAATTTACCGTAAATCTTTACTTGATCCCCATAGGTAAAAACGCCCTTACGGCAGCTGTAACGGCCACCCCGGGAAAAACTCTGTAGCTTTCTACGAACGTCCGGTCGAACAAAGAGTCTTAAAAAGTACTTAAGAACCTTTAAGATGATTGACATAAGAACCCTATACCATTTAATTTTTGCCCAAAATGGCGTCAAGCAGCCATTCTGAGACTGCGCAAGTTTTCACGAGTGTTCTACATTTGTTAACATCAAATTTTTGAAACTTTCAAAAAACATACATTTTTTTTTAATTTACATTAATATCAATATTTCCACCATTCCTTTAACTGCACGAGAGTAAAAAAAAATATTTGTTTTCCTTGCTTTGACTGGTTTGCCTTGTTTATTTAATGCCATGAATATTTTTTCTTGTTTGCACAAAGTAGTTATTATGCACAGACGTTTGGAAGCGCACGCAATATTATGTTAAAATAAGTATGTAATGGGTTGGTGGAGCAAGAGATAATAAATGTCAAAACTGACAACACTATTTTACGAAATATTGAAATAGACATAAATATACAGTGTGTCTATAAAATGGTCCGTACCAAAAGCTGTCATAGAATCCTTGAGCTAAAATACAAAGCTCTAATGTAATTTAGCTTAGTTGAAAAATTGATAATTTGCATATATCATACAGGGTGTTAAAGTTTTTATTTATTTTTTTATATTTTTAAATATTTCATTTAATATTGACGTATTTTTAACAAAATTCGGTAAAGGGTTTTTTTTAATAAGAAGGCGAAAGCCTCCTATATGTTTGCTGTTAAATATAGAGGGAGCCACCTGCGGTCCTTTGCTTTTGTTCAAAGTGTCATTATCTTTTTTTAGCCAAGAATATTATGATGCTAGTGGATAATTTTTATTCTAAAATAAACGTTTTATTTCACATAAAAAATTTATTTCGCATTCCTTTACGCTTTACTTACTGCACCCTGGTTTCTGTAAGCGGTCTGAACAAATAGTAACCACAATTTCTCAAAACACTAATTCAAAGTGTGAAAAAAGCTTGAAAGTGTTAAAAAAGTTATTTTTTCAACACTTCTTGAAGTGTTCTAAAATTAAGTACTTTAACTTCATGTTAACGATTAGAAAAACAGCATTTTTGTTTAAGGTCGTGGAAAAACATTATTCCTAACACTGGCGGAAAGTGATGTTTTTTCGGTAATTAAAGCATTGCACCGTGCGTTCAACTGCTTTTACATGTGAACAAGTATTCTTTGCGCACTTGATAGAAAAATAACTGTTTTATCTTGCTTTGCCTGCAAAAGTTTCTATATATTTAAAATCAATAATACTCTTTTAATCGGTTTTGTCTTTAAAAAAAATGGAGTGTTTTTACAAATTAAACTAAAAGTAGAGGTTTCTTGTATAAACTACTTACTTTAAAACTTTCATGTAAAATATAAATTACCTACCAATTTATTTAACAATAGGAAAAACAAAGTAAATAATTCCCAATAGTTTCCAATTATTTTTAGTTTCTTTTTCGGAAGAATGATAATATTTCTTAACCAAGTTCTAACTTCAAACATCTATTTCAATATATCCCATTGATCCCGTGATATTTAGGAACAATAAAGTGCTTAAAGTTGTCAAAAGTTTTAGTTTCTTGGGACCCCATAAAGTACAAAACTTTGACCATTCTTATGAGTTTAGATATGCTTCTAATAATTTTATTAAGAAGCTCTTAATGTTTGAAGATAATATAGATAGGAGCTATAAAAAGTGTTCTTTTTATGTTTTATAAAAATAAATATTAAGAAAAAAATACAAGGTGTTCTAGCCCTACGTATACACAAAATAATTTTACCCCTTTATAAGATTTAAAATTAGGCCTAAAATAAAAAACATGTGTCTGTATGTTTTACAAAAAAACTGACCCCAATCTTAAATTTTAAGTCAAACTTACTGGTGAAAACAGCAATTTGCTATCTTGCGTCGTTTACCTGCTACAGCACGTGACTAATAATTTCTTGGGTTTTCATTCATTTTTATAACATTTTTGGTTTAAAAGATTTTTAATTCTTTAAAACATTTCAGAACTAGCAGAATTGCAAATAGGACTTTTGTTGTAGTTTTTTTTTTTTAAGTGACGCATTTTTGATTTATTTATTTATTTTTAAGAAATTTTAAATCCTGTATTTAGGTATTGAAATGGTAAAAATTGCCTTTGCAAAAATGTATCACACTTTATATTTCTTCTTAGACGTTTCTGAGATACTGCACATTTTGTCATTTATTACTGATATTGGCTACATAGTAGACCATAAAAATAGTAATTTATGTGACAAGTGCAATGATACTTTTTTAAGAATGGGAAGTTTGACAGCACGAGAAGCTAAGCGAGTGCGGCAATCCCATGAGTAAAAAAACACTTCATGCATGTGTTTCATACTATACAGGGTGATTCAGGGTCGATGGTAGGTTAGACGTTTATGGAAAACGGAACGTAGAATTTTTCTGAAAATTTGGCATCTTACAGTTCATTCAGCATCAAAAACTTTTTATGAATTGAGAGCACTAATTTATTTTTATCTTGAAAACCGATAGAGAAAGGTATAGGGCAATAGTAACAAAAAAATATTATAATAAAAAAGGCGAATATAAAAACTTGTTAATATAGAGGGTGTTCCATTTAAAAAATAAAGTTTCTAGGACATTTTGATAAAAGCGGCAACGTCGCAATGCTGAAAATTTTTAGATCGATAGAACAGGTAAAAAATGTAAGATGCCAAATTTTCAGAAAAATTCTATGTTCCGTTTTCAATAAACGTCTAACCTACCATCGTCCGTGAATCACCCTGTATATTTTCCACGACCGTGTAAAAATTTTCCAAAATACCATTTTATACAATCATGTTTTCTAACTTATTAATTTTAATTTTGGCAGCACAGCCATTATATTGCAATAAAAAATCATAGCGTCCCTATTTTTTTAAAAGACATTTATCCTCTTCATAACCATGAATTTATTATTTAATTTTAGAAAAATATATGTACTTACTTTTTGTAGAAATTATACTACAACAGTATAAGTTCCATTTAATTTCTAAGTCATCCAAATTTATTATTACTATTAATTTTCAATAATTTTAAATAAATTTATTTGCAAACTGTCACATTTTAAAACTAGTGGCACATGAATTAAAAGAAATAATGACGAAATCAAAGGTTACTTGACCGTTTGGTTCAGTTGATGTCGCGTTTACTATTACATTGCATAAATTGATATTTAAGTTTTTTGTAGTAGGGATTAAACAAAACACTAATTCAAAGTGTAAAAAAGCTTTAAAGTCTTAAAAAGTTACTTTTTTAACACCTTACATGGTGTACTAGAATGAAGTACTTTATCTTCATATAAACGTTTAAGAAAACAGCATTTTTTTTTAACGGTCGTGGAAAAAAGTAATTCTATCATGCAACTAAGGATAAGAATAATACTATTTTAAAAGTAATCTACATTATTATGTTATTATTTTGTCCCAAAAACTTTTTAATCAGGTTTTATTTAAACTTTTATATTTAATATAGCAAACAAGAATTATTTTTACCCGAGCAGATAAATTAAAAATAACCAAATGCAAGCTTTCTCCTAAAAGGCCTTAATTTACCTTGTGCTTTTTTTTTCATGGCCATCTTTAACTTACTTGTTTACTTAAAAATTAAGGTTGTTTTTTACATTAAATGTTACTGTATTTAAAAAACATCAATAAAAAGTATATAGGGCAAAATATTAACAAAATAAATAAGATTACTTTTAAAATAGGATTAATTTTACCGTTATTTGCGATATTAAGTTGATAATAATTATGGTTTTAGTCCATTGAAGTCGATGGAAGATTAAATTTATAAAAAGACTGTAAAGAAAGTAAAACATGATTACTTGTTTCATGGCCTTGTTTCTAGCTAATATCAGTAATAAGCAACAAAATATGCAATATCTCGGAAACGACTGAAAAGAAATATAAAGTATGGCCATTTTAAAAAGGTAATTTTTAACAATTTTATTACTAAAAATCGGTTGTATGCCAAGTCGGTTTACTGACCATAGTTAAACGTGACTACAGTAAAATAATTATTACCTTTATTGCCGCAATTATCGTTGCTATAAACAATTGACACCACATTCACTTTTCACTGCACGCTCACACAAGTAGGAGAGAAACAGATGTCGAACGCTGCCGAACGCGGAGATTGTGCCTCTTTGTTGCTCGTTCCATGCTCTCGCTTGCACTTTAAGCCTTAAGTCATGTTTTTTGTGCGTGCAGCCGGATCCATTGAATTATAAGACGTTGTCACGTCAAACAAAATTTAAGGTGTTTCATTTAAAATTTTCAAAAATAAATAAATAAGTCAAAAATGCGTCACCTTAGACAAAGACAAAAATCATATTTGTAATCAGCATAAAAAGTTGCTGCAATTTTTTTATTATTTAAAAATCTTTTAAAATATAAAAGTTACAAAGGATTTAAAAAACACAAGACATTAAGAAACACGCTGTAGTGAGTAAACGACGCAAGATAGAAAATTGCGAATTTTGCCAGTAAGTTTGCCTTGAAATTTAGGCCTTGCAAATGCGGATTAGATTTTTTGTAAAATGTAGAGAAACAAGAGTTTCTTATTAAAAGCGTCAAATTTGGCCCACCTTGTACAGTTCTATTAGATACAGCAACATTATTGTTTATTGCCTATTAAAAAATAAAGCTTAGATTTTATCATCATAAACTTAATTATAAATATGAATACGTTTTTCTTTTTCATTATACCAAATATTTTTATTCGTGTAAAGAAACCACAAAATGCCCAAGAAAAAATAAATGACGAAAATTAAAAATGTCGTTTGTTTAACACCCTTCATAATAATCCTGTGGCATTTAAATAAAACAACAGCTACTTTAACTTTAATGAAAAAAGAAATGTTTTTTAAGTCAGCCTTACAAATATTAATGATAATTTTGTGGGTTACCTGACACAAAAATATCGACCTAATTTATTATTTAAATTAGCAAAAAATTAAATGGTAAATTTTTATTGGTGTATTTCCTTATAGACCGGTTAAAAAAATTATAAGAAGGCTTTAAAAGTGTTATTATCATTAAAACCTGGCACTATACAGCTTGTCTTTGGAAGTGTTTACAAAATATAAAACTTTTAAATTATTAGCTTCAAAAAAAAATGTCTCTTTATAAAAGGTCCCGCTTGATAAGAAAATATATTTTCTCAAAAATATTTGTTTAAAGGATTTACAGGGTAACCTAAAAACAAAATATAACTTTCAAAATAAAATACAGGATTCTTTTTACTATGCCACAAAACTTTAAATTAAATATTTATTAATATAAAACCAATGTGCGATAATTTATAATAATTTTATTTATTTTTTTTAATATTGCTCATATAAAAAAACTTACCATCAAATTTTTGAGGATCCACCTAAAACAAACAAACTAATTTAATGTTATTATAATTTTAAATTGGTTTACACTTTTCTTAAATGCTTTTCTAATAATATTAAAGAAGTAAATAAAATATGTTTTAAACAAGACGAATATTTTCTGAATGGTAATATATACTACAAAGTTAATAACAAAATAATAACTTTGTGTCTCAAGTTATAATTAAAAATAAAAATATGTTTTTGCAGACTGTTCTTTATTATTTAAATAAAAATTACCAAAGCAACTTTTTTAATTAATTAAAAAATTGTTTTACAACAAATACACTGCAGTTGTCTGTCAATTATTATCCACATAGGAAAATTAAAAATATTTGTAATAATAATTTTACGAAAAAAACGTATTTTTATAAAAAGTTCTGCATGGTCTTAAACCCAAAATGCAATTATCGGATATTTTTTTTTTTGGATTTCGGGGTATCTTAAAAAATATTAATTTTGTTTAGGAGAAAAGTACCGTTATTTTTGACAATATAAAAAAATTATTATGAAGGAAAAATGTTTCAAATTAACGAACCTTTGAAATATGCAAATTTGTTTATCTACAATTATGCGAAAACGATAAAAATTAAAGTTTGTGTATTAGTAAATTTGTATAACTTTAAAATAAAATATCTGAAGAAAGCTTAAGAACTGTCAAAACAACAAAAAGTCACAGAAACGTTTGTTTTTGCATTTAAAATTTAAAAAAAACACAGTTTTCTTGTAAATGAACGGGTTTGCTTATCTGAGAGTTATTTTTTTATAATAATTCCTAATATTGTCATAGACATCACGGTACCTTGCTATTAAACACAATTCATACTTTTTAGATACCTCTTATAAAACTGACATTAATAAATATCTAATGATTGCATTTTAGGTTTTAGAATATGCAGAACTTTTTACGAAGAATAACTATTTCTCGAATAATTCTTTATAAAAGTTTTTCATGTGTAGGCAACTTAGGCAGACACGAATATTACCAGCTTTTAAAATTCTTTAAAAATATTTAATTATTAAACTGCTTCACAAAAATTCAGCCAAGCTCTATAACACAAATCTTGACAAATCAATATTTATTTAAATTAAATTATTTAAATTAAACAATTAAGATTCCCTTCGTGCTCCAATACCCTAACCTTTATACTAACAAGCTTTCACCGAAAACATCTTATTTAATGGTTTAACTTAATCTAACCTCAAGAGAATAATATAGTTGTTTACCAATGTAATAAGATAAATAACACTCTTTACATTTTTAAAATATTTTTATTGCTGTAAAAATATATATCTCTAGTTTAATCATCTAGTTTCATTTTTTTAAAACTTTGGACAATTCACGAAGGCCAAAAGCCTAAAAACTAATGTCCATTTTTTTAATCTTTATGACATCTCACGAAGGCTTGTGCCTAAATACCAGTGTACCGTGAGGTGCCGGGTTACTGGATGTTTAACCCATTATTGTCTACTTTCGTTAACGTTATCCAAGCACTGAAACATGCAGTTTTGCATTTCACAACACCTTTTAGACAACGCGGTAGTGCCACCACGGACGTTATTTTTAAATAACTACTACCTAGGAATGGCAGAATACTACACAGTGGTTTACCATTGCCAACTGTGAGGTGACGAGCAATGAAAAATCCGATGTCCGACACCGAGATTCGAACCCGGATCGCTGCGGTGAGAGGCTGACACGTTAGCCTTTGCACCACTGCTCGCCACGATTTGGATAACTTTATCATTTTTTAGTTTTTTTAATCATTATTAAAATTGATCAATGTAACTTAAAATTCTTATAAAACAAAGGACAAATATATAATTGTTATTAGTTACTATAAAAAGCTTTTTGATTTATAATGTTTATGCAAATTATGTGTAAAAAACAAAAATGATATTTCATATTTTGATCACTTTTCTCCAACATTTCGTATTTGATGATTTACGCTACATTATTTATTGTTGCTTTACTGGGTAACATACCTTTTTCTGTTGCTTATAGAGTATTTATTTGCCTTATAAAATAAAAAAAAAAATACAAAAATTGCTACATTAATTTGTCACAGTCACTGGCGCTTTAATTTTTTGTTAAAAATATTTGTCTAGGGTGCCGCACTATAGGGATGTTTAAGAAAATTTTGGACCAAATTAGATATCTTAGGAAGGACAACTTGTAGATATTCGACTTTTGCACGAAAATGCAGTTTATAAAATTATTTAAAAAAAAATCGTAAGTGCATTGTGGTTATATCTCATTAAAATCTAAAAGTTAAAAAAAATGCCTTTTTAATTATAGCTTCCCTACCAATCCAAATACTTTCACAAAATTTAGTACCTTTATGGACCATTATATTACATTTTTGCTTTAAAAGTTAAAAAATATTAACTACCACTGGCGTTGGAAGACGCCACTGCTTTCGCTTAATTTAAAATTATTATTTAATATTTAAAATACTCATTTACTTAGAGGAAAATTTGATCTCCAGTTTTTATTCGTTCGCGAACGATTGTGGTAAAAAAATAAAAACATGGCAAAATCTTATGTTGTGTTTTCCTTCTAATTGCAAGATTAGGTTTTGGCTATATAATAGCTTTCAAAAGGGCAACATCTTTTAAATAATATAATTAAATTGTAGGTATTTAAACCTATTTATATACAGATTAGACAAAAACGAATTTTACCGACAAAACACCATATCAGATTTTAGCGATTTTTGCCATGTATCATGGCTTTTATTTTAAAACGAAAACCGTTCGCCGTACGTAAAAATATCAAAGGGGACCAAATTAACTTAAGACTTCAAATAATAAATATATAAAAAATAATATTTATGCAGTGGAAAAAGCGGTCTAGTTTGTCGTCCCACTATTGGACTCAAAAATCGTTGAAAAAATATTTAATTATTGTTCAAATGTTTTAAAAGCCAGCTCTTGATTTGATACCATTTTGTAATATTTTTAGGTTTTTATGTTTGTGAAGCAATTTTTTTATTAAAGACTATATGGGATACAGATAGCCAAAGTGCACCTATGATTTGTTTTGACTATTTTCTTGGATTAACTAGATTTTTGTGCAAAAATCAAATATTTACTAGTCATTCTTTTAAGATATCTAATTTTGTCCAACATTTTTTAAACATTCTTTAGTGTGTTGCTCGA
Organism: Listronotus bonariensis; assembly: GCA_014170235.1. Lineage (NCBI taxonomy): Eukaryota > Metazoa > Arthropoda > Insecta > Coleoptera > Curculionidae > Listronotus > Listronotus bonariensis. The sequence continues at coordinate 28,761 of JACEGR010005706.1, forward strand.
GACGACCTAAACTTATTAAAAGTTTAACACCTTATATCTTGAGAACGAGAAATTTGCAAACCTATATTTATATGACCTTCTTTTCTAATTTTAATGAAAGGATTCTACCGTACTACCGTTACCGTTGGGCACCACTGTTTAACACCCTGTATAAGATTTTTTAAGTACTACATACTTGTGGTTTAAGAAAATGTCTGGGTAAATCAGCTCAATAAAAAAATAAAAATGTCTTTGTTGAATTTTTTCAAGCATTAAGCAAATTTTTGCTAAGTTTGCTGCTTGTTAAAATTCCTTGAAAAAATCTTTTGCAAGCAAAGAGTTCTCGGAACAACTATTAACTGTCTGCATATGATTTCCAAGTTGAAAATTATTTTAAAATTCAGGTCACGCATACGCATGGAAATATCTAATAGAGACATAATATGAACAGACAAAATATTACGTGTTTATTTTCTGAAACATTTCATATAAATGTGACAATATGTAAATTTATTTACAATGAAGTAAAACTACAGTGCTTGTTCTAAATTCAGGACCCCCTTCTAACTTTTAAATTTTTTTTTATTTTTTCATGAAATTTTAAGGGCTTTAGTAAGATAACATAAGCCAAGTTTTAGACAGGAAATGACGGATATAAATGTCAAACTGACAGCTGGACGCCATTTTGAAAAAAAAATAATGAATAGGAGTCTTCTGATGAGTACTTTATAACCCCAGAATATAAAGTCAATACCTTTACCTACTACAACATTGCGTTATTTTGAAAATTACCTAAATACCTTATTTAGATGGCCGTATTTCTGAATCTAATAAAGCTAGATACACTAAATGTGGTATTTTCTAAATTTTTTTTTTTAATTTATTATTTGGTAAAATTATTGATTCTATACAGAGTAGGACAAAAAGTATAGATTTTTTATTGACGCACTCCTGTATATTATATCACCATTAAAAACATATCTACAATACCACATAAGGTATATCCTTTACCTTTACCTTTATTAGTTTTGGAGATGTGGCCATCCAAATAAGGTATTCAGGTAATTTTTAAGGTACCGCAATTTTTGGGCAGTAAAGGTATTTACTCTATACTCTGGGGTTATAAAGTACTTGTCAGAAGCTTTAAAATGATGTGCCATAATAACCCCCTTTCCATTTAATTTTTGCTTTTTAAAATGACGCTCAGCTGTCAGTTTGACATTTATATCTGTCATTTCTTGTTCAAAATTAGGTTTATGTTGTCTTTTAAAAGTCCTTAAATTTTTATGAAAAATTACTAAACAATTTAAAAGTTAAGAGGGGGGTTCTGACTTTTGACTAGCACTGTATAATAACGACATATTTTTATTAGGCAGTTTTTTTTAAGATATGAAATCGTTTTAAATATCCTTATAAATATGTAAGTTCTTGGGTGATTTAAAAAAAAGGTAAAATGATATAATAAACCTACAGTATGCCTACGTAAGTTGGCGTCATATGGAAACTTTTTATTATTAAATTTTGTAAAAAAATTATCCCTTATATAAAATTATGCATACTTCAAAACCTAAAAAGCAACCATCAGGTATCAAATTATTGCAGTCATTTACGAGGTTTGGCCAAAATGTAATTTTTCTTAAGAATAAATTACCTGTATTTTGGTTAGTTACCAAAAAGCTGATTTTAATTAAAAATTTCTTAATTTGTACAATATAGGGTGGTGGGGTAGGTACCTGGTGCACTAACAATTAGGCTATTGAGAACATAAGTTAATATGTATACAAGGTTATTTTTAAGTTAAGATATTCGTTTTGGCACTGTATAGAATGCAAAAAAATAAGATAATTTTTCAGATAAAACTTTGTCCGAAAATGCTTTGTGCTTAAGATACAGAGTGTAAAATTTTAGAAAAAAATTCTCTTTTGTCATAACTTTTCCACCACTTAATTATTATTACAAAATTTGGTACACTTGTTTTAACCATTAGGTTTCTAATATTTTTTGTTGTTAAAGTTAAAAAAAAACAGGGGCTTTCAAAAAGAGAACAGTACGCCACAGCGTTTTCTTTGAGTTAATATTATTTTTATGATCATTATTTTAGAAAAAATGGCGTTTTAAAATGTCTAAAAGTCCGCATAATATGTAGTTTTATGGAAAACAAATGAACATCATAAAATTTAAATTGCTTTAAATAGTGTTTTTTTTTATTTAGACTAATACTAATTTTTGTTTCACCGGAAGTGCTGTAACATTTCAAGTTCTACATGTGATAACCCTGACTGTTTTAATGAAACATTTTATATATTTCTTTTTTAGGATTTTAATTCTATAAGCTGTTCCTGATATGAAAGCTATAATAAACCCATAACCCATGTTTTTAGTTTTGAAGAAAAATGGGTTTGAAAAATTCCAGAAGACGATACAATATCCATGAAACAGTTTATTGTAAGGTGGTTAAGAACTTTTTAAACAACGTTTTCTCTAAAAATAAAAGAAATAGGTTATGGGTATACTCAAGGTTTTATGTCAGAAATAACTTATAAAATTTACATTTGAAAAAATACACTGTGCTTTAATTTAAAATATTAAAGATTAATTACTTTCGGTTAAACCGGAAGTAATAGTCAAAAACTCTTATATTCTAAATTGGCATCTTATGACACACTATCACATTCTAAAATTTAAAAGGTACATTCTTTTACTGAAGAAAATAAAATGCTTAATAGTAATTTTGTTGTCACCCGGTATAGTTACACAGTTACACAGTTTTTATTTTTGCAAATTTGCAGCTGGTAACCCCTAGAATTTAAAATAAAATCGAAAGTAAAATATAATTTTTACTTTTCAATAATTTCTCTACCTGAATATTGTAAATAACAACATTACCACCATAATTAACAAAATTATTTTAGGACGCTTAAATAAGATTAGGTATAAACCGCCTTGTATGTCCGAAAACTTCAACTTTTGGACAAAGGTAGTTTGGGTTAGAAAATCATGTATTTCCCATCCCTATATTTAAAAATTTATGTTGGTTTTTATTATTGCCTTTTTTAGGCAACTTCATTAATTATCTGGTTTGCAATTTAATAATATTTCTTAAAAATATTCCCAAGAGAAAGATTTTTGGTGTAATACTGTTTTGTCGGCATATTTTCACGATAAGATGATTTAAAAATTCAGGTCACGTATTTCTACAAAACCAGTTGATAAAATTTTATTAAATACAACCTTAGTATTTGATTATTTTAGGAAAAAAAAAAGGTTCTTTGATTAACCTTTTTATTAATTTATTTTAAGATAACTTAATGTAGGTTTTTGAAGGTAAGCTAAACTAAGTCATTAAAATATGCAGGGTGGCTATTTTAAAATGAAACAGAACTAATTTTTGGCATGCATGCCAATTTGATTTAAAAAAATTTTTTTGACACTTTCACCTTTAAACTGCAACCCTCGTGCAGGTGTAATTTACTCCTAAAATTTCCCAAAATATTAATTAATATCTCAGTTTAAAGATTATTATTAAACCCTTTTTATATTCCTTAGTTTAAAGTAGCTTGCGCTTACAGGTTATTTAATAGTATACCTTAAAAAATAACATGCTGTCATTGCTTACTTTTTTTTAGGGTCAAGAGACGTTTAAAATAAGGTAGGTTGCAGTTTAGGTGGTAAAAGTGGCAGAAAGACGTTTTGATTAGTCGCTAGACGCGACAACTTAAGTATAGACTTGGGCACGCAAATAAGTAATATATCCTTTCAAATTTTTTTAAATATTTAGTATTTTTAAGCTTTTAAGAATCGTATCCCTTTTGTATATTTAATAACCAATTTTTCTTATTATTTGAATACAGATTTTTTGACAACTAGTTTTCCATAAACGCTACCTATATAAAAATTTTAAAGTTAAGTTTTAATACTACCAAACATTTCTGTATCGAGAAGTGGCATTTATAAAATATTGTTTTGAAATTCCTATCATGAAATGCATAAACGTGTCTCTTAGTGTCGCAGTGCGAATAACTGAGAAGCTTCTAGATCAGCTTAATACCACCTTTAAGTAAAGGGGTTTATTAATTAAGAACCTATACACACTGGCTAAGTTTGGTTCATAAACATGATTTTTAGGTAAAGAAAAGAGATAAATTAGGAATGCCTAAGTTTAAAAGTAATACAACATTTTGCAAAATGTTATTTATAATTTAAATTATTTTTTTAACGAGAAACCACCATCGGCAGTATTCACCAAGCTCGGACAAATATTTAGAAGAACGATAGTCGGCTTTTTAAGCAGGCTAGCAGTATTTTGCCAAGAACACCTTCCCAAGTTGTGCTTCGGAAGGCGCGTTAAGTTGGTGGTTCGGCATATTAGCGTAAGAACAGTTTGTACTAAACATAAATATGTGCTAGAAAAACAAAGTAGGTATGTCAGGGCCGTTTCAATTTAAATCTTTCATGGGCAATTTTTGCCAATATATGAAAAGAACTCCATGCCGACGCGTCATCCTATTAGAAAAGGTTTTATTGCTGCCGTTTTTTGTTTAATTTCTGCCTTCTTAACTTGTATAATAAATTTTTAAAATTTTTATTTAAGTTTTTAAAATAAGATTAAAAGGGTACTAAATATTCGTATCTGTAGAGTCACTAGTTCGATTACAAGCTGAGCCCACAAAGGTCGAACAGAATAGAAGACATTTATGCACATTTGGTGATTAAACGTCAGCGGTAATTGTTTAATAAGTATATAAGATAATTTTTTAGTTGCTTTTTTTTAAATAAGGTAAAATATTAGGTTTTATACATTTCTGCAATCACAAAAATAATGCAATGTTTAAGATATTCAGACAAAGGGTGCTTCATTAAAAAGATGCAACTTTTGTTCTTATCTTAAAAATTAAAACATTTGTATTTGAAGTTTGTTTCTATTTTTATAAATGTCTGAGTAATGAAACATAATGAAAATTGACGATTTTAATAATCACCCTGTATCTTCGTATCTTTTAAACCAGTCAAGTTTGCGTCGATCTGATTGCGCCATTAAACTAAACACTAAAAAGAGAATGGGACATGTAAATTATTTTCTCTGTATGTATCTTCTTACCGTTTTAGGCCAGGTCGTATGGGCACCAATGTATTAAAAATTATTCTAATGGATTTTTTTGCAGAATCATGTTTAAAATAAAATGCTGATAACGACAATCCATAAGCAATTATGCTCAACTTTACCATTTAAATTTTACGTGATTTTTTACGGATTCCTCAAACTTTTTGATACAATAATTGTAAAGTAAGCGATTTGCCCCAAAAAATCTTTACACTTTTCTTGCATGTTATGGTCTCCATATAAATAGCACCCTGAACGGCCTGATGTATTCTAAAGTTACCACGTCAACTATCTTAAGCCGCGTCCACATTAGTAAATAAATGTGTTGTATGTTGAATCTAGAATTCGGCGCAAATATTTGCGGCGCAAATTTCACGTTCTACCCACGTTCAATTTTACGTTGTGTGTCATGCGTTCGTGCTCAAAACGTGTGTGATCGTATGCGTTGCATACTATTTTGTGATTCTGGATTTGTTTATATTTTTTCGCCAAGTATTTTATATTTTGTAAAAGATAAATTTAAATAAAGAGGATGTTCTTCTTCTGATAAATTTTTTTGAAATGCCCAGTACTTTCATCCAAGGATAGCTGATATAATAACTTTACGCCACCAAATTGTTTTTTATTTGATACAAATGTTTAATCCAATATCGTCTTTTTTTCTATTATTTTCCTCCATTTTTTTTTGATAAGATTTTGCAAGACGATAAAAGTAGCGCATTTTCTTTTCATCATTAACATTGCATCAGACATAATCACAGAATGGTTGGTTTAGAACAAATTAGAAAAATGGATATCAGTTAACTTCTATAATTTCTACACAGCAAGTAATAATAATAACATTTGGCAAAATTATTGCGTTAACGTAAATACGTCCACACTAAAACAATATTGCGGCGCAAATCTCTTTGATGTTGAAAAAAACCCACAACCGACGGATCGCGTGCGTTGAATGTCGCGAAAATTTTTGCGTGTGTTTCTATGCGGCGAACTCGTCCACACTTGCAAAAATTTGAAACGCACATACAAATTTGTGCTGCATGGCGCACACACAACGTAAATTTTTACTAGTGTGGACGCGGCTAAGGTAGTTGTCGTAGTAACCTTGAATACACCAGGCCGATCTGGGTGCTGTTTATACATATACATTTAAAATAAGAAAATACACTTTGTTAAAAAATCAAAAACAATATCTTAGAATTTAAAATTCTTAAATAGCTTACAAAGAGTTCGAGGATTCCATAATTAAAAAAACATCATGTAAGATGTTTCATATTTTTTAACATTATTTAAATGGAAAGTGGGACCTAATTGCTCATTTTTAGTCATTTAGATGAGTATAACTTAATAAATATTAATTTTTGAAAAGATATAAAGAGTCGTTTTTAGTGGAAAATTTGTAAAAAATTTAATAAAATTTTATTTGACGCAATTTTTCTTTCTTGCTTGATTAAAACAATTGCAGTTTAAAAAAATCATCATAAATCGTCATAATCAGAATTTTATTCTAAAAATTATTATTTAAAAATGTTTCATGAGAATAATTTTTGAAACATTGGCGCTCATACGACCTGGTCTATTAAGCCTTATTGGCTTTTAAAATTAAGCTGACAAGGTTGTGAAAAGCCTTTATCAGCATAATTTTAAACTAGCCTAAACGAACATGAAAATTTATAGCCAAGTTGTTCTTGCTGGTGTGGCAGTTAATATCGTGTTTTTTAAATAATGTTTACAATTTATTAAATAAATGCAATAATAAATATAAGAAGAATTAGAATTTGTGCTTTGGTGTTGTCATAATGGATTAGGTAAAAAATCTGCCTTGAAGCAAATAGTGCTAAGGCTGATTTGTTCTACCTGCAGTTTAAGTGTAAATATTCAAGAACTTACGATGTGTGACTTTATATATAAACTTATGCGAAACGTTAGCTGGTAACTACTTTTTGTTTTATTTAGGTTTGAAGACTATGATGCCTAAAATTTTGTCTAAAATTTAATGCCTTGTTTTCATAAGTGCTTTTGCTTCTAGCCGAGACAAAAGCTTAAAATCGTAGAGGCGTCTAGATGCAAAATCCGACATCTTCATGTAACCTAATTTTTGGAAAATGATGAAAAACGATTAAAATATAAATTTTTATGTTAATTGTTACCAAGTAGCAATTAAAAAATTCTTTATGATAAAGTAACGATATTATATATTTAAAAAAATCCTACAGGTGATAGATTTCAGGTAATTTTATAAATAAAATTATATATGTCGGCTTTTGCATGTATTACATTTGTCGGGTCTTGCATCTAAAAAATGTGTTAAACGTCGGCATTTGCATCCAGAATTTTATTATAAGTTAAAAATAAAAAAGTGTGCACACAAACTTTTTAACACATTTATTTTTTAAAATTTAAAAAAATCCTTTCAGTACGTCCACTTACTGGGGCGCGTTTAACTACACATGCGCGGCCAAACTAATACTTAACGATGATTGGTTGCGTTTGAGATGTCGGTATTTGCAAGTAGTTTAGGCTAATAGATGTCGGATTTTGCATTTCATGCTCAACTTTTACTAGCAATATTTCATATCAGATGTCGGTTTTTGCCCTTGTTCGATTTGGAAATGGATTCTAGGGAAAATTTTCTGTATAATAGCGTATCCAACTCATTTTTACAATTTCTTAAGATGTCGGGTTTTGCATTTAGACGCCTCGTATATGTCTATAAATGTGGTAAAGATTTTTGATCTAGGTACGTCCTTTTATCAGCTGATTGGCCAAATTGTAGCACTGGTGCTTCCTAATTTAGATCGCCTATACCTTAAATTTCCCACCAAAAAAACACCCTCCACATCTCATGTCCCTAAAAAAAACTGAAATTTTTTAGGGACAGGAGAAAAATAAGAGGTAGTTATATAAATCCTGCACCAGTAAATAATGGAAGCAAAGGCATTAATATACATCTGAGATTGCAACGGGTTTATTATTATTAAAGGTGAACACAGCATAAACCAGAAATGACACAGACACCTTAACTATACAGCTTCCACTATAGGGAATAGCAACGTAAATAGCCATTATAGATTATTGCTCGTAGATTTTGATCACGCATTTTATAAAGGCATTTAACGATGCCATTCTTTATATTTGGTTATTATCTTAAAAACTAGGACAATTATAAGTATTTTAGGTGCGCCACTGGATTCTACGTAAAAAGTTGTAAAACATTTGTATTTAAAATTTGTTTCTATCTTTGTAAATGTTAAGCAATAAAACATAATAAAAATTAACGAATTCTTAGAATAACCTTGTATTTTCTAAACCAATCAAGTTTGCGTGGATTTGATTGCGCCATTATTGTAAACACTAAAAAAGAGGATGGGACATGTATATTATTTTCTTTGTACCTCTTACCACTTGGGCTATACCCTAAAATTTTAACCAAAAAAACACCCTTTACATCCTACGTTGAAAAAATATATAATATTTTTTATTATATATATATATATATATATATATATATATATATATATATATATATATATATATATATATATATATATATATATAAATCCTGCTCCAGTAATAGTCCCTGGCCAGTAATGAAATTGACTTCATGATAACACTTTTAAAACCTTTTAGGGGGTATCTTGACGAGTCTACTACGAATATTCATACCGTCATATATGGAAGCGGCGCTTTAAGCCGGTCAATGTCAAATGTTTCGGATATCGGACTGAACAAACGCGTAACTCTTTACAGTTACGAAACCCGCACAATTCGATACCCAAAACATGTCCATGGATATTATGGTTTTGTGACTGTAACACTTTTTGGCACAATGTTAAAAAATTTCATTTAAACCATTATGGTAAACTTGTCCGACAAAAAAAAGTGACGCGTTTGTTAAGTTCGACACCCGAAATATTTGACATTGACAGACTGGTGCAGCTTTCATATTATAGCGGTATGAATATTCTTGGTAGACTCGTCAAAGAAACACCCCTAAAAGTTTTAAAAGTGCTTTTATCATTAAGTCCATTTCAATACTGGCCCAGGGACTATAAATTACGGAAATTAAAGTGTTGATATACATTTGAGATCGCAATGGGTTTAATAATATTAAAGGTAAACAAAGCATAAACCAAAAATGACACAGACACCCTTACTATACAGTTTCCACTATGGGGAATAGCAACGTAAACTGGCCATTATAGATTATTGCTCGTAGATTCTGGTCACGCATTGTATGAAGGCATTTAATGATGCCATAGTGCGAAAAGCCGAAGAGCCCATCGAGTTAGCTTTTACAAAAAGTAAAATAGTATTTGATGGGACAATTAGAATTCCTTGCTCGTGGGTCAATGATAATATTAGAAAACATATTTAATATAACGTTGGAAATATTTTTGGCAAGTACCTAAGTAGGAATAATTTGTACAATTAAATGATAGATTGTTTTTTTATAAACACGGTGTTTAGTAACTCTACCGACAAACTTTAGGGAAGGATTTTACAAAAAAAAATAGGAAAAGACTTTACATGAACATACAAGGTGGCCCAATTATCTGAGAAAGTTCAATATCTATGTTGTTTAAAAAATATGACAACATATTTTTGTATAATAGTTGAAGGGTTTTAAACATGCATGTCCTAAAAATATTTGGATGTATACAGAGTGTCCCAAAAAGAAGTTATGGCTAAGAAGTGCTACGCTATTTTATAATTTACTAAAACTTTCGTAAAAACATGTTACCCATAAAATTAGGTTAAACCGGAAATAAATTAGTTATTAATAATACTTTGCTGGAGTGTTTCAACACACTAAGAATCACAAAATAAATTCCCCAAGAAAATTTAGATGTTAGATCTTATATAGGATATTCCTTATATCATGACCAACATTTCCATATCCATAAAGCTAAATCTTAATTTTTTAAAATAAATGCTTTATTTCTAAAAATAAACATAGCCTGTAAAACACTTCTTTAAAGAAAAATTATAAAAATTTTAAAAATATTGACAAATATACAGGGTGTATACCATTTAAAATACTAAACTTATTTATGAAAAAAACTTGTCATGAATTTTTCAAAACCTTAAATAACTAAAACCCTAAATTTTTGGTATAGGAAGTGCTAAAAAACTTAACTTATTTTTATTTATAAACTGGTCTAATATACAAGGTGTTGCATTTTAAAAAGTTCAGATTTAGCTTTTTAAATATTCAGATGTTGGTCATGGTATAAAAAAACCATGTGGAAGATCTAGTGAGTTTTCTAATAGGAATTTATTTACCTTATACTACCTTATTTTTATTTATAAAATGGTCTAATATACAAGATGTTGCATTTTAAAAAGTTCAGATTTAGCTTTTTAAATATTCAGATGTTGGTCATGGAATAAAAAAACCCTGTAGAAGATCTAGTGAGTTTTCTAATAGAAATTTATTTTGTGGTATTTAATGTGTCTAAATATCCAGATAAGTAATAATACTAACTAATTTATTTCCGCTCTTACCTAATTTTCTCGTAACATGTTTTTTTACGAGAGCTCCAGTAAATTATTAATAGCGCGGTAACATCGCCACGAATATCAAAATAAAATAACGAAATATATGCAAAAATTTTTGCTGAATCCGATTCTGCAAACAAAAATAAAGGGGTTTACTTTAATTTTTTTTTGCACTTTGTATACATTAAAATATTTTTGAAACATGCACCTTTAAAAAACCCACAACTTTTATTTAATTTTTTTGTCATATATCGTTAAACAACAAAATATTGGACTTTCTCGGACATTTAACCACCCTATATGTCCTAAACATCTTTATTTTTTTAAGTACGGGGTGTTAAAAATTAAAAATATATATTTGTTTTAACTTTTTTCCCATTTAGATATTTAAAAAACATTTTTTGGCATACAGCAAGAAATATTTTTACCACTGTCGTCAATAAGGGGTTTAATGAAAATAAAAAAAGGCACGCCACCGTATTTTTCAAAAATATATATTTTTTTAAATTCCAATTTAGTTTGTAAAGAAATTTATCTTCTAACTTTTTTATTTGTTATAGGGTTTTAAGGTAAATAGGTAGAAATCATATTTTGTCGGTGCAAATCCTTATATCTGGAAAAAAAATTAAAAAGGCGATTTTTACTGTAGAATTTGATGACAGCGATAAATATTGGCTATGCAAAGAAATAATTTTTATTTATTTAAGCAAAATCCGGACATCAAAAAAAAAAAAAATATAAAAAATACAAAATTATATTTATTTTAAACTAAATGAGAATATTAAAAAAATATGTTTAAAAAAAATGTCAGAAAATGTCTTTTGATGCATAAGAGGCGTCGCCATTTTTTTATACATATTAATTGTTAAAAAAGTCATTTAAAAAAATACGATATTTTCTATAAATTTTTAATTTTTATTTTCATTATTATTTTTCAGACACCAATTTTAAACTTTAAAGATATTTACAGGATTAACTTTTAGGGCGACGTATATGTGCGACAGTTCGAAGAGAACTTGCAGCCTCAACGGCAACGCCAGAGAATGTCATTGAGAGCTTTTTGAGATTATTGCTTTAGAATTCATGTCACGACATTTTATAAACGTTTTTGATGATGACATAATAAAACCAGTCGTATCGGTTTTTACGGAAAGTAGAAAAATAGAGGAAGAAGAAACATAAACTCTCTAGCCTTAATATAATTAAAAATAAACTGTAAAATAGAACTTAAATATAATTTTCATTGCTTGTCATAAGCAAATCACTTTATACAGTATATTTTTAAAGTTTTGGCCAAACATTTTTAATAATAACTTTAAAAAAAAGTGCCTCTTAATAAAAAGTTTCGCATGGTGAGAAAATAAATTTCCACAACGAGTTTGTATGTTGTACAGGATGGCTTTAAAAACGGTTCTGATTTTCAAAAATGACAAAAGATTTATCCTGAAAAATCCTTCTCTTTCACTATCTTTGGATTGTCCATCAGACTGCATACTATTTATACGAAAATTAAGAACATATATAATTTGCCACCTTTGTTTATGACAACTTAAATATGTATTTTTTTAACTTGGTAAGGACACGCTGTATAAAGTACTAGTGCCAAAGCCAGAAATGAAATTGACTTTAACTTAAAAATGTTTAAAGGTGTTTTCTTTTGACGAATATTCATACCGCCATATATCGAAGCGGCGCTTTAACCCAGCCTGTCAATGTCAAATGTTTCGGGTATCGGACTAGGCGGGTTTCGTGACTGTAACCCTTACAAGTTTTGGGACAATGTTTAAAAATTGCATGTAAAACATTGTGGTAAACCTGTCCGATAAAAAAGTGACGCGTTCGCCCAGTCCGACGCCCGAAACATTTTACATTGACAAGCTGGGTTTAAAACGCCGCTTAATTTGTGGTAAACTCGTCAAAAGAAACCCCAAAAAAGGTTTTAAAACTTTTTTCATAAAGGCCATTTTATTACTAGCCCAGGCACTATACACTGTGGGCCAAATTAAACTGATTAGTTTAATTGGCCCATTAATTTTATTTTTAAGAGGCTAATAGGTGAATATGTTTTCTCTAGGTGTGCAAATTTTGGTTAAATACATTAAAACAAGACTAAACTTACGAAACTTTTTCCTAAATTATGCATTTAACTTCGTTGCAAAGAAAAAGAATTTTGTCTACAATTAGGCTTATACGTTTATTTTTAATTAATTAACTGTTATATTTTGTCAGCATCCAACTCAGTTACCATGGTTACCTCACATTTTTAATTTTCAAAGAACACTAAAAAAGTTGTTTACTAAAGTCGAGAGAAATTCGTGTTTTATGGGGAGCATTATTTAATAAAAATAAATATAATTCCTAAATCCTAATATTGTTGACAGATTTGCATTAACTGAATTATTTCCCATAGTTTGTCTACAAAAAAACGTATTAGTTTAATTGTAGCTAAATCAGCTATCTTAAAGTCCCGGAAGTCCAGTCAGTCTAAATCTATTTGGCCAAAATTGGCAAATTTAGAGAAAAAAGACATCTACCTATTAGCCCTTTAAAAATAAAAAAGATAGGCGCAACGGATTAAAAGTTTTCTTTAGTTAAAAAGTGTGCAAGTTTAACTTGGCCCACCCTGTACATTTAAAAGGATGATTATTTGTCTTTTGGACGTCGTAGTAAACTTACTTATTAACCGTTTGGTATATTGTGAAATATAAAGTATAAAGGAAAAAAGCAGTTTAAGATATTATTACGTCCCTCTATCCATATCGTAATGCGCTTGCGCAAAAGTAATATCTTTAGTTTCAATTCGTTACGTTAGATTTATTAATACGACACACGTATCCGAATCGCGATCGGTAACGTATAACGACTTTGGTTTGTCAAAATTAGAAAAGAAGAAGATTGATAACCATTTAATTTATTGGTAGGTTGACAAGTGAGTTAAAAGGTAAAAACATTAAATTTGAAATTACATCCTTGGTTAAATTAAACACGTAAAGAAGATCCGTTGAACTACAGAAAAATCACAAAAACAACTTTGGAAAAACTGTTAGGCATCCGTTTGAGACCTGTACAGTTCGAATACAAATCCTGAACAAAATTAGTTAAGGTGGTTGTTGCGAAAACTCTTTATTTTCTTGCAAAGTTGCAAATTATTCAAATTTACTTCCTTAAAAACATCAAATAATCTTTTTACTGACTTCTAAGAATATTCATCTATTTTTAAATTATTTGTTTATTTAACCCCGGTTCATGTCTCCTTTCGGCGAAATACCGCTATCAGAAAAAGCATTTGAAGATCTCCGCCGGGCTTTTCCCGCTTTATCACAAACGCGGCCGCGCTTTTGGCGGCTTGCGCCACAGCGATATCGGCATGCTTTGTCGGGGCTTTGACTGGTTCCGAGAATAACTTTTAATAATTTCACCCTAGATATTGGTTCTTTTAGTTGACCAATAGGATTTCTAAATTATGGAAGCCATATTTGGTTTAATTTGTTTCTGTATTTTTATTGGTTTAACCATTTCCTTTTATTTGGACCCACCTCTATTTTAACTTCTTCCTCCCAAATTACTTTTAACAATTTAGTGTAGATTAAGATTTCACTCATGTAACAAGAGGTTACTTTTTTCACGTTAGTTTACGAGAACGTAAGGTTTTCTCTTAAATTTTCACCCCCAAAAGTGTATTGGGGCTCCCTCAAGTAACATAAGGTTACAAAGATTACGTAATAGACTTGTCGAAAGGACAACTATTACAAAAAGAACGTCAAGGTTCTTTTAACTAAGTACTTATCAAAAAGTTTTCCTTTTTGCTATTCCCAGCTGTTTTGTGCAAACTGTTTGTACAAATTGTCTTAGAAAAGACATTCCGTGAAAACGCTAAGGTTTTCTCAACTTTTCATTTTTTAACCCGTTCCCGAGCATTACAACATAAAATAACACTGCAGACCAAATGTCTTGAGACTTTCAACAGATATACTGTACAATAATTGTAATAGTGATTTAAAGTGAATGTGCTGTGCAGACTGGAAAAATTTACTGACAATAAACTGTAAGGTAATTTAGAAATAAGATCTAAAAGACTATTCGTTTTTTCAAGCCTTTATTTATTTAAACTCACCCTTATTTATCAATTTATTTTTTGTTTTAAATACAATTTAATTGTTTTAATAGTAGTTTTTCTGTAACAAATTTAGCTTAGAAAGTTCCTACTTTAAATAATAAATCATACTAAAATATAGAACCACCCTGTGGACAAGCCACATCGAAATTAGAACTGGTTAGTTTAAAGAAACTGCCACCCCTGAGAAAGTTGGATTGGTGTTTAAAGAAACCCAGTTTACATTTTTCTTCAGTGGTTGCACAAAAAATTTAAATAACGTTACGTTAATATGCTTTTAACCTTTTTGATCCCTGACGTATTGTCTCCCTTCGCGTATAGAGATAGGTATACCTAGGTGTACATATTTATGGTGTTGCTTTTTGTCATAATAAGGTCTGCGTTTTTAAACCTATCAATGACAAATTTAGGTGTTTAAGTACCAGCCGAGCATACTTTTAAAAACCTTTGTTTTAAAATAAAAACCAATATTATTATACTGCATTTTAAAATCTGCACTAAATATTGGTTGGCTTTAACCAAAGTAATGTTGGAAAATATGTTAACTAACAAATATGTTACCATTAATAAGATTAAATTTAATATTTATCTTGCTTAATATATTTAAAACAAAGTTAATACAGTTTAATTCTCTTTTAGGTATATAATATGGTTTCCCTAAGCATAATATTAATGTTGACTTTAAACTTTTGCACAGGATTTGTGCTTATGTGGCTTTCTCTGATATTATAATCAATTTAAAAGTCGCTTAAACTGGATATTACTTTTAACTGACAAATTTTTTTTCTGTTTATAAAATTAATATCGGGTTCTTTTATGTACAGGATGTCTGGAAAGTTGAGGTCATAAATGAAAGAGGCGATAGACTGAGCCAACATAATGTTTATACTTTAAAAAAAAAAATCTATTACGCCTCGTTATTGGGATATTGTCCTTCAAAGTTAGAATAAAAAACTATTTCAAATATCTAGTAGGACTTGTATTATTCTTAAACTACAACTTAACTCTAACATTTTTAGTTTATTGAAATTAAAGACTTTTACCAAAAATAAAGCATAATCATTCGAAATTAAGTTTTAAATTAAGACTTAATGTCTAAGTTAACCAATGGGTTTTTAAATCTTGTTTACGTAAAACAAAAGTATATTATCTTTTTACACAGCGTACTAAGGTAGACAAATATTTTATATTTTGTGAGAAAATTCTAGTTGCAATAAAACAAGTAATAGGTTTTATTCTTAATAGAGATATGTGAGTGGAGGGTTTAAAGTTTTCTGTTTTTTAAGACAAGTTTGATTTAAACCTGCATCAGGGGCTCAACTAACTCATAAATACAATTTAAGAGTATGTCACCCAAATAATGATAAATACCATGTTACCAAGAAGATTCTAATTATCATTTTAAAATATTTTTACTTGTTTCGTTTTATTCCTAGTTTTTAAACAGCAAATTTTTCTCTTTGACTTTATCTATTATGTTGGCTTATTATTATATGTAATTAAATTCCAAAAAATACATTAGTCCTTGAAATTTCCCACAACACATTTACTATGTATAAATTAAAGCTTGAGTAGGTTTAAATTTTTAAAGAAATGATGTTTTAACTAAAAAAGAAATTACAAAATGAATAATAATTTAATAAATTTATATAATTTGTTTACTGTAGTACTTTAATAAAATAAATTAAACAAACTTTGTTTATGCTAGTTTTAAAAATAAAAGGTTTAAAATAAAATATCTGTTTATTATTAAGTTAACTTTTTATACTATGTGGCAAAATTTCTAAAGTGGATTATAGCTTTATAGCTTTTATCGATGATTTTATGGAGTAATATGCGGAAAGATATGTTATAGCTTATGTGCTACTGATTTTTATTTAAAAACAAAAAAAAATAACTATAAAACCTTTTTCTATTCTGATAACTTTGCCGTTTAACACATTAAAATAGAAAAATTTAAAAATATGTGCTTAAAAAATGAAAAATATTTTAAGGACTTAAATTTAGTTAAAAAATAATTTTTTTAAATTGCACCTTTCGTAAGCGGCAGCTATCGTAAGTAATAGATGCATGCAGCTTATCACACTTTTTAATAATACTAGCTATGATTCCCGGCTTCGCTCGGGAGTTTATATGAGACCCAAATAACCGTTGTTCTGAATGAAGTTCAACTACTCGACAACAGATGGCGCCACTACACATATTTTACATTTTTGCCACCCACAACCACCCACTTCCACCCACCCCGACCAAACTCCCTTACTCACAATGGGAGACCAAGGGGTATTTGTAACCCCGACGGGAAGTTGATCGGAGTTGCGGATACATTAGCATTTTATATAATATCTTTAGATTTAAAAATTAAACTAGATTAAACCCGGTAAAACTTGACGGGATTTAAAAAAAAAGAAACAAACGCAATAACAAAAAAAAACTAGTCAACCACTTTTCTGGTTATATTTTTTCGGCTTTACAAAACACACCAATTTTAAAAGAGATTTTTTTAATACTTAAGTTGGGGCTCTACTTTATTTTTGCTCTCGGGCATTTTCTTACGTAGCACTGTAGATTGGTAATTCTTGCAACTTTGTAACTAAAAAATTATGTAGCATTAAAAGAAATAAAAATATTTAATACGTCCTCCCACAAGCTATAAATTAAATACTGCGGCAAGACGGGCCCAAAATGCATGCAGCTAATGTCACGCAACATATGCATTATTCAAGCACAGAAGGTTGCTAAGTGTTTGTTGTTGCGTTTGTGTTGCGTGCTTAATGTATCATTGGAAGACGACCGCTTTACGTAACACAAACAAAAATTATAGTTTGCCAAGGGTATTTGCCTTACCTGCTTACTTGATGCGTTTTTTTCTTTTTCCAATTATTTACAGACTGTTCACGAATTGGGTTAACAAGAGGACAAATGGACCAAAAATTTCATTTGCTCATAAAAAAAATTTTTGTAAAAAAATGGAATTCACGAAGAGAAAATGTTGGTTTGTATACAGGGTTCGCAAAAACTTGAAGAACATGATTTTTCTACAAGAGTAAACTACTTTTATTTTTAATTTTTAAACAAAATCTTATTTTAAAAAATTATTTAGAATACCATTTTTAATAACTCTATTAGAGTTACAGGGGTAATAAAAATATTTATAAATCTGATTTTGAAGTTATTAAGATTAATTATTTTAAATTTTTCTAATAAAATGACCTAAGAAACTTTCTAAATTTGCTTTTTAAAGACCTGCTTTCTCCAAATTCCTAAAAACACAATTTTTCAACTGTAAACGCCGGTTTTAGCCAGATTATGGACTTTAATAAACTTTCGTAATATTGTTTTATTGATTACAAACATTTTTATAAATACATTTTGCCAATGACATTTTGCTAAAAAATATGAAATGCAGGTAGTTTACTCCTAGAGATAATTTATGTTTTTTTAGGTTCCTGCGAACCCTGTATACAAAACCAAAATTTTCTCTTCGTGAATCCTATTTTTTACAAGCAAAAAATTTATGAAGTATGACTTTTTTTTGAAAAATAAAATTTTTGGTCCATTTATTAACTTCATCCGTAAACGGACAGTCTGTATAACATAATTAAAGCCGTCAAAATTTGATGGGGACATACCTTCGCCATTTTGTAAAAGCTAAAAGTTTGTCAGGACATGCTACCAACATAGGAGAAAGCGATGAGAGACAAAATTTGACTTATACTGGCTTTGGCAGGTACCAGGTACCAAAGCTTAATACATTTAACCTTAACTTTTGTCATTTTTAAGAGCTAAATTTAATATTGTGTAACTTGGGTATTTACTAAAATATATTTTCAGTTATTGACAGTGTCTACTTCTTGGCAGACAAACCCTTTTGGAGTGAACCAAAGATTTAAGAAGTCCAATATTTCTGGTATTTACCAAAATGTATTGAAAAGTCCTATATAGGATTTGTAGAGTTTTGATGTATACAGCAAGTCCCAAAAAAAAAGTTATTTCTGTGAGGTTAGTTTTTAAAAACTGTTTTTTAGAACATGCCTATTTAAAAACCTAAAAACTTATATACAGGGTGTTTTAGAACTATGAAATTAAACTTTAGGGTGTGATTCCTTATGTTATTTTATAAAAAAAAGTTCCTATAAACCTATGTCCGGAGGTGCTTCCTTACTGAGATACAGAGCGTTAAAATTTAAGGAAAAAATCAGTTTTTTATTTAAATTTTTATATGCTTAGACCGATTTGAATAAAATTTGGTATATTTATTTAAAGTAAGAAGGCTCTTATTAAACTCTAACCATATTGTTATTATTGGGTCCAGTGGCGTCACAGTGAGCATTTTTACTTGTATTATTGAGCAAAAAAGTACGTCACCAATATTTTGGGACGTTTTTATGTTTATTTAATAATTGGGCAATTAATAATAAAACGTTTTATTTTCTTGTATTTTCTTCGTACCTTGCTTTGTTTTTAAGAAAAAAATAAATACACATTAGATCCTTTTAAAAAATAGCCCTAAAAAGAATAAAATAAAATCTAAAATAAAAAATAAAGAATTTTGATTTTAGTAAATAGGGAAAATGCCAATTTTCAAAAAACTACGCGACCGCTAATTTATTTTAAGGCAAATATTTTTTACTTTAATTATTGCTTTTGTATCATGTTATCTCCGGGTACTTTTTTGAAGAAATTAAAGTAGCATTAATATTTTTCTCTAAAACAAAGGTAGATAAAAAAAAATAAAAGAAACTAAAAATTTCTATTATAAATTGCTTAATTATAAAAAATAATAAAACGCCAAAAAAGACTCAGTTTATTATCTATTTTTGCTTAATAATATAAGTTGGAGTGCTCACTCGGACGCCAATAAAACCAATAATTACAATATGGGGAGGGCTAAATAAGCGCCTTATTACTTTAAATAATTGTACCAAAGTTTATCAAAATCGTCCTAAGCAAATTAAGAATATTTGGATAAAACTATATTCTAACGCCCTGTATCTCAGTAAGGACGCAACTTTGGACATAGGTTTATGAGAACTTAAGAAAATAACATAAGAAATTACACCTTGAAGTTGGATCCCATAGTTTTAAAACACCCTGTATAAGACCTTTGTCATATATTGATAAATAACAGAAATATTAAACTTACTTGGGCCATTAGGCCACCCCAAAATGTTTGTCTGCAAAGGGGTTGGAACTGTTAAAACTGTCTGCCAACTGGGAAAATATCTTTTAGGTACCCGAGTAGCATATATAGAAATTTAGCTTCTACAAAATGACGAAAGTTATGTTTTCATTATTTAACCTTTGGTACCTAGTACCTACTAAAGCCACTATGAGTCAAACTTTATAGTCGCCCATCGCTTCTAGCTATGTTTAAGGCATGTGCTGACAAACCTACGAAAGTTTGCCGCTCACTGGCTCCTAGTCTATAATTTAAACCGCTAATAACTGTAATAACTGTCTAAACCCGTCCGAATTCGACGGAATTCAATCTAATCTCTTTTAAATATTCAAAAATACCCTTTACATTTTCCTAATAAACACACTTTGAAATTATACAAATTTAAAATAAATTTACTTTTTATTAAGTTGTTTCTAATGCCTTCAAATTAGCTTTAAAATTTTTAGCAAAATAATTACATCGAAACTAAAACTTATTTAAAAATAAATTATTTCTATGTGTGTGTAAAATGTTCGTCTTATTTAAACACAATACCTTGTTAAAATATGTTATTTTTAGTTAGTCTTTAAAAATTGTATTTAAATGTAACAGTTGAATATAAATCAATTAGGCTATTGGATTAAAATTTAAATTTAGTTGCTTTGTTAGGTGTGCACAATTTAAAAGCAATAAAATAAATTAATACGATTATGTTTTGGCA
The DNA here is from genome assembly GCA_014170235.1 of Listronotus bonariensis. NCBI lineage: Eukaryota > Metazoa > Arthropoda > Insecta > Coleoptera > Curculionidae > Listronotus > Listronotus bonariensis. The sequence continues at coordinate 49,339 of JACEGR010005706.1, forward strand.
CGCATAACCCAGATTTTAAATATAGTTTTAATTTTATTTAATTACTTTTTATTTTGTTTGTACCTAAAATTATTATAAGATTTTGCAAAAATATTACTGTAATACTCTTTAATAAACATAATGCTTCATATTTTTGTCCCAAGCTTTTATTAAAATTGCGTGAAAACCTTTATTAAAAAATATTTTTTAGAATGTTCTTTTTTTTAAATACTAAAACCCCCATTTACGCAATAATTTATGTGACTATTTCAATAATTTTTGTTATTGTAAGAAAAACCAAATACAGGTTATCCGGAAAAGTACGGTAAAAATAATAGTGGTGACTGAGTGAGCCAAAATAATGGTAGTACTTCAAATAAAAAAGTCTTTAGGGAGTTATTGACCTTAAAAGTTAGAATAAAAAAAACATTTCAATAATAACTTTTAAATTAACCCAAACCAATGCTTTCTTCCATTGGCAAATGATTATTACTCAGGGTGAGACGATTTTTTTTGTTTATTGTTTTTATTTTCGACAAGAAAAATTTGACATCTTGCTTTGACCATTTAATTCCTTTATCTTTTTTGTACAAAAAAAGGTATATCTTACTTAAATTGATATCTTGGACCGCTTTTTAGAAAATTGCATTTTATATCCAGACATACCAGCATTTTGTATCTAATAAAAATCTATTATTTGAGAAATATATTAAAATGCGCTACAAATAATTGAAAATGGTATTTGTAGGCTTTTTAAACTTTATAATACAAATAAGGACTGTTTTTTATAATTTCACCATAACTTAATAATTTTTTCAAAAATTGATTTTTTTCTATTACATAAAAAATGTTGTTATGTCTGGATTTAAAATGCGATTTTATAAAAACCGGTCCAAGATATCCATTCAAATAGGGTATTCCTTTTTCGTACAAAAATAATGAACGAATCAAACGATCAAACCAAAATATCAAATTTTTTACCTCCGTAAAAATGCATACAATAAACGAAAAACATCGTCTCGGCTATATAATTATGACTTATTGCGCAGTCATTTGCCTATGGAAAAAAGCATTGGAATGAGTTAATTTAAATACCCCGCTGGGAATCGAACCGGCGACTTCTGGCTTCGAAGATCAAAGCTCTGCCCATTGCGCCACAGGGGAGACAAGTGTACAACGATTTAATTATTTATCTGATTAATACCCCAGATTAGTGGGCAAATTGGTGCGATCGGGTAGCTAGGACTTACCGAATTATCTTTTAGCTTTTAGAAAAATAAAACCGTTTAACATTAAAACATTTGTTTATATAATTTATTTATAGGTTTTTATTTTTTTTTGTTAGTTTATACCTACATCTCATTCTATTACATTTCATTTAATGTCTCACTATAAAAATCTGAACTTATTAAAAATTTTATAATAAGGTAGTTGTGGAAAATATGTTAATCGTGATTTTGTGGCGGCGACCATTTTGGATTTTAATTTTTTATAGTCAGCACTATTCAACGAATCAAGCCCTTTCATTTGATACCCATTTCGACTTAGTTGTGGAAAAAATATGTAATCCGTCATTTTGTGGCGACGGCCATCTTGGATTTTATTTTTTTCATTGTTAGTTGTATTTTACCAATAAAGCCCTTTCATTTGATACCCATATTGAGGTTGTAGTGAAGTAATATGTAACCCGCCACTCTTGGGACCCCTAGAAAATTACCAGTAAAAACAACCTATTACCTAATTCACTTTTTTAAACGTGTATTGATTTGGCATGCACAATTTACATTTATTAAAATCGATTAAAATGTACCTAATGCAAACACAATTGCTTTTTACGTATTTTGCATAAAAATAAAATTAAATCAAATATTAAATTTAGTTTGTATTTATTTAAATTACCATCAGTTATCATAAAATATTCACCTAACAAAACAACTTAACTGTTATATTGATCCAGTAATTTAATTGGATTTTGTGTAATTTTGTTCCACCTGATTGAGTGACAAATATATTTATTAAATAAAAGGATTTAAAATTATTTAAATAAAATGTAATATTATGGATAAAACATACTTGCAACAATATTAAAAAATATATGTGCTTTATTATTAAACAATATAAATATACATATTTGTAATTTTATTTTAACATACGAGGTGTGTCCGTAAAGTATCCGAACTGATTGTATTAGTTTTCATTATTTGGCGAGTAATCCATCAAAGCTGTCCTTATTTGATTAAAAAACGTTTATAGTGTTACTTTTACTATTTAAAACAGTCCTTCGAGTCAAATTTCGAAATAGCCGTGAGTACTTTCGTCGCAGTATCTCCAATTGCCTTTATTGTCAAACTAGCAGCCTTTGGTTGTTTTTTTTTTAATTTAGCAACAACTAAAAGTCACAGGGATCCAAGTCCTGGCTCTACGGAGGTTGACAAAGCAGTGCAATTTTGTATTTCGTTAAAAATTGCTAAACAAGATCTAATCGTACAGTCATCACGCTGCCAAGACGACACGTTTTCTAGACATCTACGACCATTTGATAAGTTTGTAAAGCTTTACTGTTTATGATGATGCCCCATAGGGGTCGCTGAATCACTTCGGCGCAAAGATACACAAGCAGGTTGGGCATTTTTGGACACACATCGTATATTTTTAACAAGACCCATTTAATAATATTCCGTGTGTTCACGGGTGGACTGAGCTGCAAAATATTTTTACTTTTACAAAAACGTTATTTCTAATAATTTTTTTGCTTCGTATGAAATGTTTCAAGTTTTATTAAAATTCGCCGTAGAATATACAAGTAAGTTTAAAATCGCGAAAATACATGTTACTTTGAAAAATAAAAAAATAGCAAACATATTTTTAAGACTACCTGATTAAATATCAAAAGCGTATAATATTTTATTGCTATTGGTTATGGTTTGTTGCAAAAAGTTTAATGTTATCAAAGTAAAAAAATTACAACGTGTCCGTCTAAGGTCTTTACAGATGGGAAACTTTTTTATTAATAATTTTTCAAAAAAGTTATTCTTTACAAAAATAGTGCACGGTCTAAAACCTTTAAAGCAATATTAAGATATTTATTATTTTTTTAGTAGTATACGAAGTATTTTAAGAAATATGAATTTTGTTTATGAGTACCCTTATTTTTAGAAATATCGAAAAGTATTTTAAAGAAAAATGGTTAGAATTAAAATAACTCTAAAATTTACAAATTTATTCATTTGCAAGATTTTGTTTATAATAAAACGATGAAAATATAAATGTGTAAATTTGTAAATACTTATTTCGTAATATCTAACGAAAGCTTAAAAAGTGTCATAACAGTGATGTCACAAAAACGCTTGATATCGCATAAAACATTTTAAAAAGAAACTGTTTTTTTGTAAATAAACGAGTTTGCATATTTAGGGACGTTCCCAAAGAGTACTGCGACCATTAATGTCTCTAGAGACGTTTTTTCTTTCCCTATTGTGGAAAATATATTTGTTTTGACGGGTTTTTAAGGTTATCTATTTACTTTCAAATATACAGAAAAAAGTAATTTTATAAAAAGTCACATTTTAGTACCTGGTAATAAAGACACAATGTCATGAATTTTTTCCATCGTTTTTATTTTTTTAAATATTGTTTTTGAGATTTTCAAGCGCCCTGTATATATAGGACAAAACAAAAACTTTTATAAATAATAACCCCCATTTTTTGAAATATTAAAAATAAAAAATACAGATATTGTTGGGTCCATCCGTGAACAAACTGTATTTGACATTAAGTTTTTTAAAAGAAGTAAACTAAATTAACACTTATACAAGTTTAGTTTGGCATAAGGATACTTATTTTCTTCTCTGTACATATCTGTGTTGCATACACACCGGTACCGGCTTAACGTACCGTCTAAAGCACAATTTAAAAGACTTAACTAGTTAAAACCACAAAGTGCGATGTCTTCTGCAAGGTGATGATCAAATTGGCATGTAAGCTCATACAAGTCCTATACAAAATGCTGTCCTGGCAATAATTTTTAACATTTGCCAAAAATCCATAGTCATAAAAGAAAATTGCATTCCACAAGGTTGCCAATTTTACAACAATCTGCGTTTCATTTCATTTAAAAAACATTTGTTAATATTATAGCTTTTTTCAAAATCTAAAATTTTTGGCATGGTATAAAATTATGGGTTTACAGGTGTTTAATAAATATTATAAAATTCTGTAATGAGATTTTATTTTTTTATTACATGCTACAGCTGTTAAAATTTAAAATTTTTAGGTAAAAATATTTTTTGCAAAACAGAAAATTCCGTGTTTTAGTTGCATGGTAATTAACTAGTAATTGTACAAAACAAATGCTTTGACAATGCCATTGTTTATTAAATTTATATAATGATACTGTTTAAATAACTTTATTATTCAATTGTGATTTTGACCCATATATTTTATTGCAAAGTATATTTAGTTTTCAATATAATATATTCATTACCTAAATGTTTTTATATAAAATAGCTTAAATTTTAAACCAGATTTACTATACAGTTTGGTTTATTTAAAATTATTAAATTTATTAATTTAAAATACAGGGTTATTTTTTTAGTTAGTCCTTTTGTTTTAACTTTGTATAAAAATGTAAGAAAATAGGAAAAATTTAAATAAAATTATGTCCGAAAATGTTTTCTCTTCCGAGATACAGGGTGTCAAAGTTTTAAGAAAAAAATACCCTTTTTATCATAAATTTCCAACACTTTAGATATTTCCAAAAGTTTGGTTTAGTTTTTTTACCATCACATTAAATTATTTGCTGTTGTTTTTTTAAATTTTGTTACCAATGGTATTCGAACAAGATTAGAATATTTTTTTCCTAAAAAATTTTAAAAAGTAAAAGTATTACTAAAAACCTGTTTTTAAATTAATAAGGACAACTTTAATGGATTACTCGCCAAATAATGAAAACTAATACAAGCAGGTCGGATACTTTACGGACACACCTCGTATGTCAAAATAAAATTATAAATATGTATGTTTATATTGTTTAATAATAAAGCACATATTATATTTTAATATTGTTGCAAGTATGTTTTATCCATATTATTACATTTTATTTAAATAATTTTAAATCCTTTTTATTTAATAAAAAATATATTTGTCACTCAATCAGGTAGAACAAAATTATACAAAATCCAATTAAATTACTGGATCAATATAACAGTTAAGTTGTTTTGGTAAGTGAATATTTAAATTTATTAATTTAAAATACAGGGCTATTTTTAGTTAGTCCTTTTGTTTTAACTCTGTTTAAAATGTAAGAAAATAGGAAAAAAATTTAAATAAAATTATGTCCGAAAATGCTGTCTTTCCGAGATACAGGGTGTCAAAGTTTTTAGAAAAAAATATCCTTTTTTATCATAAATTTCCAACACTTCAGATATTTCCAAAAGTTTGGTTTAGTTTTTACCATCACATTAAATTAATTGCTGTAAAAGGTTTTTAAAATTTTGTTACCAGTTGTAATCGAATAAGATTAGAATAATTGTTTTAGGAAAAAACAGCACGCCACTGCTTGTTTTTTAAATTAATATCATTGTTTGAATTGGGTTTAATTGGGTCTTTTGATCTATTTCAGTATGATATAAAATAAAAGCCATTTTGATGCATGGCAAAAATCGCTAAAATTTGATATGGTGTTTTGTATGTAAAATTATTTTGTTTCTAATTTGTAATAAAGTCAGGTCAAATGCTAACATTACTAAAATTGTAATGTCATCAAAAAGTTGTTGCTCTTTGGAAGATATTACACAGTTAAAAACCGAACTTAGAATTAAAACCCCATATCAGATAGTACCGGTTTTGCCATACATCCAAATGGCTTTTTTAACAAACACCGTTTGTCGTACGAAAAAATATCAAGGAACCAAATTAACCTTAAAGTTAATAAGTAATTTTAAAATATTATTGATTTGAAAAGCAGAGACGTTTTATTTTTTCCTTCGAAAAAATTTAATACTAATCTATTTCGAACGCCACTGGTAAAACTAATTTAAAAACTTTTACAGTAAAAAATGCAATGTAATGGAAAAACAATCGTACCAAATTTCGTGAAAATATAAAATAATTGGTAGGAAAGTAATGATAAAAAAGTATTTTTACCTAAAACATTAAGACCCTGTATCTTAAAGATAAAGCATTTTCGGGCATAATTTTATTCGAAAAATACTTTATATTTTTTGCATTTTATACAGTGTTAAAAAAGGACCACAATAACTCTGTATATTTTAAACCTTAATTTTTAAAAATAAAATATTGAATAAATATTTGATACTAAATACACTAAATTTACCTGTTGCTAACAAAATAAAACAATTCCATTGTATTATATAATATTAATTAAGTTAATTTTGTATACAGGGTTAACAAAAACTTAAAAATATAATTTTTACTAAGGGTAAACCTTTATAATACCTTTAGTTATCATCTTTAAGCAAGATATCATTTATAGAATTTACTAAAGATAAAGTGAATAATTTATTAAACTTTATAATTTGGCAAAATCGCCCTTATCACCCTGGCGAAATATGTTGTTCTATTTATACTTTACAAGCATCAGTTAAAGGTATATCGGCCAGTAAAGCAACAACAAAGAATGTATGTGACTCATCCAATCAGAAATGTGTTCATGCCGGTATTTACGTTAGACTGTCTCTTTTTCTTACATTGCTTTTGTGTTACTTTATTTTGCTGATCTTGTAATAATTAAATGTAATTTAAGAGAACACCGCATTATTTTATTATGAAAGTGAACAATCGTTAGAAATTATTTTGATAATGTACAAACTCTATATAATTTTTGTGAATATTTTTTTAAAAGAATATTTGTTTTTTCCAAAAACTCATAAAATCTTTGTAGACCATGACTGTATCCATAACAAAATATTCAAATTTAGAAAAACATGCATTACATTTATTTTAAACGTTTCTTTAGTTTTTATAAAATGCGGTAAAACTGAAGATTGTACAGTTTAAAACTGAGCCCCTCATATATAGAAAAGATATTTCATTAAATTTAAAAATAATAAATTTTATAATTTACAGGTGAGCTTTTGTCTGTAAAACGCAAAAGAAAACTGTTTGTATATGTATAAGATATATGGCAAATAAGCACCTTAGTCGGCTAGACAATATTTTATACATTGTTTTTTTAGGATTTAACCTTTTTAACGTTTAAGGATAAAAAAATATTTTAATTTATAACACTAAATAAATAAAACAAATTTATTGTGTAAGATTATTTTTAAAAACAATAAAATTAATTTGATGTCATAATAGTCCCTGGGGCAGTAATAAAATTGACTTTATCATTATACCACTTTTTAAATTTCTTTAGGAAAATTCCTTTTGACGAGTCCACCATAAATATTCATACCGCCATACTTGGAAGCGGCGCTTTAAGCCAGCTTGTCAATGTTAAAAGTGTTGAGTGTCGGACTGGGCACACGCGTAACTTTTTTGGTCGGACAAGTTTACCATTATAATTTACATGCAATTTTCATATAGTGTGATAAAAATCGTAAGGGTTCCGGTTACAACACTCGCCCAATCCCATACCCCAAACATGTCAATTTGCCTTATGTTTTCGTGACTGTACGCTGCTTATTGGGTCATGTTAAACAATAATTTCATACCAAATTTAATAATAAGATATTTTTTCTGGGTAAAATTAAAAATTATTTTTGGCAAACGTCATTTTTTGACAATTAATTAAATGTGTCAAAAACGCTTAAACTTAGATACAGAACATGATACACAAAGTATGCTTAGAATCTTGTACTGGGTGATCACGCATGCATGATTACCCCATTTAATTTTTGTTTTTGCACTACAAACTTTTTGAAAATTAATAAATGTTGGGTTTTATTTAATAGTTTATTAGGTGGTAGTAGGTAGATTAAAAAGTATAGATTTTTAAATGAGGCACCCTATATATTATTTTACCATAAAAAGGCCTTTTAAAAAGCTTTACAAAAATACTACATATCTCTATCTATCTCTAATTGTTTTGGAAATATAACCATTTAAATCTGGATATAGTTTTCATTACATCTACAGCCTCAGCTTAGTGCCGGTAGGTAGGTATATTAAAAATTATATCCACTATTTTTTAGATTTTAGTGGTCATATTTCAAGAACTATTAAAGATGGACATATTTAATATGGTTTTTTTGAAAGATCTTTTTAATGGTAAAATAATATATAGGGTGTGCCATTAAAAAATCTATACTTTTTGATCTACCCCTATTTTAATGAATTTAAAAAACATTTTCACGGCCCTAAAAAACTTAAAAACAAAACTTACCATTTATATGTTTTTAATAAGTTTGTAGTGCAAAAAATTTAAAAAATTAAGGGACATTATGCGGAATCACCCGGTACAGAATCCGAAAATGTAATATTGACCGGGGTTTTCCATTTAAAATAAGCAAGTTGATACGTACTTCCGGTATAACAAGAAGTTCCAAAAAGATATATTATTTGCTATATAAAAATCAATATCACTTAAACCTATCACCAAAATAAAAAAAATGTATTTTTAGTTGTTTCGTAGATCTTCTAAAGGATACCCACCGTAAATACACTTTTTTAGGGTGTATTTCTAGGTGTAGTACTTTTAACAACAAAAAAAACTTTACATCAACATGCCTTTAATAAGCCCCAGGATGGCAAAACTCCTCAAATGTAGGACTATAAAAAACTGTTTTGTAAAACATATATTAAACCTAAATCAATAGTTTTTTCCACCATTTTTTATCCCTAAACATCTAATCTAATTATTCAAAAATTAACACTTTTTTACCAAATTTATGTTTCACCTTTATTTTCTAAAGATTGCTTCGCTTTTTTTAATACATTTACTAAATATTATTTGTTTTTTTTTATAATTTGTGTTTTTTTATTTAATTGTTATTTGGATATTTATTTTATTTTTAAAAGCATTTGAGTGGATTTTTATTTAATCATTATATTGCATTGCTTTTAGTTATCTATTGTGTTAATTAAAATTTATCCCAAAAATAAAATTTTCGTTATTGGTAATTTAATTTTTTTCAAATTATTAAAAGTTTAAAATCAAATATAGCTAGTAAAACTATGAAAAACTAAATAAAAAAACACGTTCCTTGTTTATGCAAACATGATTTGACAAGAATAAAAACTAAACGTTTTTTAGTTAAAAGTAAAAATAGAGCCAAAAAATATTTTTATGTAAATTTTTTTTCTCAAAGAAATGTTTTATAATAACAGTTTTTTTAATCTTAAATACCTAATAACTTGATAACTTTATTCCCCAGCAGACGAGTTTTAAATGTAAATTAAGTTATCAAAGCAAAAGAAAATCCAGGCTGGTAAATTCAGTTTTGCGTGAAAAACAAGGACTTAACTAAAAATCCCTAGCCTAAGGCAAAAAATGAGACCCAAATAAAATAAACACTTTGGCCCTTAAAAATCATTACCATTATTTTAATTTTAATAAAAATTAAACATACACTCTTTTTAAGCTTTATATTTTAGGTTTAAATCCTATGGCGTAAAATAATTACTTTTGTTCCCAAAAAATTATATATTTTTGCCAAATATCGAGTAGCAGTTTTTTCATCATAAAAAAAAACATTATTTAATTACCTTAAAAATTCAAAGAATAGCCAGTTTTTATGCAGGGTGTTCTCAAAAGGTACAGGAAAAATGCTACCAAAAATTCTTGAGGCTGAAATATCACAGTCTAACAAAACTTATCATAGTCTAAAAGTCAATCATTTCGGAGATACACGGGGTTAAAAGTTTGTTTTGGTTTTAGTTTCTTATAAGTAATTTTGTAAATAATAGGTATATTTTATCAATATTTAGCTTAAGACGGTTTAGGAAGTGAGAAGTAAGAATCTGCTATTTATTTTGTTAACTCTAGAGAGGGTGCTACCTGCGGTACCTTGTACAAATTAAAAACAGAAATTACTTTAGTTATGTTACTTCATTGGAAAATTTTAACTAAACATTTCTTCTCTTCCTTATAATTACATTAAAAAGGTATACTTAGTAACAATTAATTTATGCAGCCATTTCGAGATATCAGGTATAAAAAAGTACTTTCTGTATGGCTAAGTTCAAGCTATAGCGGGTGTTCTAACCAGAAACAAATGCTTATGTTTTAGAGTGCACATAAGTTTTTTTCTTTATTTTTACTATTACTACCATTAGGCACACAAACTAATTTTTATTGGAATTCAGTAATTGTTTGCTAATCTATTGCAATTTATAAAAATAGTGCTCGGTATTTTGAATCACTCATAAATTTTTAAAAATACAGTAACACTTTTTAATCTATAACTTTCAACCCATAAAGCTAACAAAATATATGTGATTTTTATTTATAGCTATATTTTACTACTTAACTAAAATTTAAAAATTAAATAAAAATATATATTTTTTTAAATTTAATAATTTTATTTTAATATAAACGTATAAAGTAATTTTAGTTAATGAAACTAAATTTTAATTTAAAAAAAATATATATTTATTTTTAAAAGTTTAAACTGGTTCTGCCGAAGTGTTAAAATATACTTATACCATTTTAACAACAATCTAAATTTTTAAGGCTACTATATTTTTAGAATTAGTTTTTTTAATAACATTTGGTATTAAATACATTTACATATTTAAATGCCTTATATTTTTTAATTTTGCCACGCCAACAGTTTGCATAATAACTGTTTAAAAATAAAGCACGAACATAAATTTCATTTTATACACTAACAATTAAACTCTTGCTGGCTGTCAGTTCCTTAATACTTTTTACCATCAATTATTTTAAATTTATTTTACGGTAACGAAGTTATTTATTATTACAAGTGCATAAATTTTAACTTCTTTATGGATGGTATGTTGGACACTCATAAGCTGTCAGGCAAGTGCAAAAATCGTTTAAGTCAAAAAGACATTTTGGTAACTAGAAAGTTGCGGCAATTCCGATTTTTACCAAGTTTGGTATACCCGGGTTTTGGGGCGCTGATCACGAACCTGGACAAGATTTTTTTTCGAAATTGTTTGGATCCTGAGATATTCGTCATTAAAGTTGGAACTTAACCTATCCTTTTTTTTACTATATTCTTCCATCTTTTGCACAAAATATCTATCATAACATTAAATTGGCACACGGTATTTTCATTTAACATTAAAAACCTTTTGTACAACAAGTTTTTTTGTTGATTTTATGCCTTTCTATATTATTATAAAAGTTTTAGTTTGCATTGAGTTACTATGTATGCAACCATTCATACACATAGGTGACTGCGTGGTTGGAGCGTTTAGAAGTGAAAGATTGAAAATTTATTTCAATTTTTTTTTATAAAATATTTAAAAAGAGGGTTTCTTAAAGATGTTCTTAAAATATTGTGTGCCAATTAAGTGTTGAGTGTCTCTGTACTTACTTTTAAAGAAATGTTACCTAAATAGTATGAGATTATTTTTAATTTCTAAGTCGTTTAAAATCAACATGTGTGATTATAAATTTTCCATAATTTAAATTAACTTTATCACAATGGTCCAATTTTAAATTTAATGACATAAACTAAAAAAAAAACAAATTGGAAAATTTAGGGTTACCTGATCTATTAATTTACCTGTTGTTTGATTTATGTCGTCTTTGCTATTACAATGCATACATACAACTTTATTTAAAAAATAAAAAAATGCAAGCTGGTAAACAAAATTACCATTTTTTATTACTTTATGTTCAGGGTGTCCCATTTTGGTTTGTCCCTTATGGGAAACTTGGAAACCATAAGAGATATTAAAAATCCGATACCCCATCCTCGAGCTCTTTTTGGAGAAGCGTTTATGGTAAAAACAGATCATCGCTATCGCGAAGCGTTTCAGAGATACAGGGTGATTCTCGATTTTCACTTTTGAAAGGTCCTGTAGCTTTGTTGTTATTACAGATACGAAAAACTAATTGCACATTATAAAGACACTTTTTCCGTAGAATCCAGTGGCGTAACCAAAGAATTTTTGAGCTGTCATTTTGACATATGACCGAAACATGTTTTTTATTAGGGACACCCTATAAATGATTGGGTAATTAAATTGCTTGTTTTTCTGATTAAAATAATATATCATAGTAGGTGGTTTAATAAATTTTACGTCAAATATTGGAAAAATTATGATTTTAAAGACGCATTGCAGCTTCTATCTGTTTTTAGAATGTGTTTTATATTTTTGTTTTAAAGGAATCTGTCATCCCTTAGCTCAGGAGACATTTCCGTAGAAAAAAATAAATAATATAAAAAACAATTAAAAAAAAAATTTTATTAATTAATTTTCGTTTTTTTTTCTACGGAAATGTCTCCTGAGTTGAGGGATGGCAGTATTGTTTTTAAAGAAAAATATAAAACAATTTAAAAAACAGATAGAAGCCGCAATGCGTCTTTAAAATCATAATTTTTCCAATATTTGACGTAAAAAATGTATTAAACCACCTACTATGATATATTATTTTAATCAGAAAAAAACAAGCAATTTAATTACCTAATCATTTTATAAGTGTCCCTAATAAAAAAAACATGTTTTGGGTCTTTTATATGCAACCGAACTAAAAATTAGAAAATAATTTTTCATTACAAAGAGTTTGTCACTTCAGAGTAAAAAGCGTGGGGTGCATTTTACTATTTTTCATAACTTTTCCCTCATAGATATTTGCAAATAGAATAATTATAACATTTAATATATTAAGCACCCCACGCTTTTTATTCTGAAGTGACAAACTCTTTGTAATGAAAAATTATTTTCTAATTTTTAGTTCGGTTGCATATAAAAGCGTGTTTTTAGTTTTTTAAACTATTATTTATTTTTCATTTTTTAGTTCGATATATCAATTAGTTTTTAAAAATAAATGCTCCAGTTTATTCACTAAAAAATTCCTTCGCCATTTGTCAAGAGACACAGAGGATCTGTAAAAGGAATTTATTTATCCTGGCGGTCCTAATCAGGATAACGGGATACTGTTTTTAAATTATTGCATTGTCATCGGTCCTTGATACGTGTGCAAAGTTTCAAAGAAATTGAATCGCTGGAAGTTGGTAAAAATTAGGCTCAAAGATTCCGTTACATAGATAGATAGATAGATAGATAGATAGTTACAACCCAAGCTAATAAAAGCAGAGCGTTGTACCTTAATTAATTATTAATAACAGATTTATTTTAATGCAATAAGACTAATTCAATTTTTGTTCCTAAATCCCTATTGCTTAACGCACTGTGCACTGGTCTCGCTTTGTTGTTGATTTTCTTGCGTATAGACGTTTTAAATTAGCTGATACTGTATAAAAGATTTATTTAAAATAAAGATATATTTATAAAATAAAAATAAATAGTAATATTAAGCGTAGAATGCAAGATCATATTTTTCATTAATCTGGATTTGTTCTGATTAATAAATACTAAACTCTGCTAAATCTACCTTAATTAAAAAATTATAATACACTCACCACCATAATTTTAGAGCGAAAAAAAGCTTTTTCGGATGTATTATGTACGCTTCTGTACTTAAAAACTCATATTTTTGCAATTTAATTTTTATTCGGAATGTAAACAAGCATCATCCATTTGCTTTCAGAGGCACGAATTAAAAGGTTTGGGCCAAAAAAGCTCTAATACATGAAATTTTAATTTTACTTCGGTTTTTATGACTCTGCTTTCTAATTTATGTCTTTATATACGCTTTATGGCGAGGGATATACACTTTACTGAACATTGCTGTTGGCTCGGCCTTTAAATATATTAAAGTAAAAACCCATTGCTTTAGATTGGCTTGGCGAAAAGTTAAAAGCCTTAATAAAGATTTTGGAAATTAATAAAATTGTTTTTTTGCAGAGATAGTGCCTTGGCGAGCAATCAAAATGTACAGTGACGGAAATAAAATTTTGTACACTTAGGTTAACATTTTATGTCAATTTTCAATATTTTGATAAACTTGGTTTTTTACCTTTTCACCTTAATTAATATTGAAAAAATACATGACTTCATAATAAATATATAGGTTATTTTATTCAAATATTTCAAAAAAACACTGACTTAATATTTCAAAGCGGCATTATTCTTTTCCACTAATAAGTTTAAATGAGTGGGCATTGATGCAATTAGCATTTGTGCATGGGGAACATTGTAATTATTCCAGGTTTCTTAAATTTTATTCCACAAATCATCACTGTTTTGTGGATGGAAATCATTGTTCTTGTTAATTTCCTTTACGATATATCCCCAAACGTTTTCGATTGGATTGATGTTAGGGCTTCTTGAGGGTCAAGGTAATAGTGAAATGTTATTTTCCAATAGCCAGTTCGAAACTCTCCTTGCTGTATGGACAGGGCAGTTGTCATGCTGGTATATACAATTTTCTTGTTTAAATATTTTGTTTATCGATGGCAACATCACATTTTGGAGTATGTGTATATAAGCTTTACTATTAAATCTTTCTCGAATACGGTGGCATATGCCTAGCTCCCCTGAAAGACATATACCCCAATACATTACAGAAAATCTTTTACTTGTTTTAACATGTTGGGTATATCTTTCTTCGTACCGTGTATTTTGCAGCCTATACACTTTAATCTGCCCGCTATAATAAGATTGAAAAATCTCATCGGTAAATACTACCCTTTCCCAAAATCCATACCTTGCGGTAAATTTTTTTTTTTTTGGTTGTGTGCAGCTGTCTGCAATGGATTGTTTCGCAAAAATATATCAGATCATTATCTTGATTTTCGTTTGAAATTTTCATTTTACCACTTCCATCCCGTCTCTCCAATGATCCTGTATTTTCCCATTTAGTTCTGAGGCTTTGAATAGTGCTTCTTGGTTTCCCAACTTGCTGAGCTATTCTTCCCAGAGAAACACCTTCTTCGAATAGAGTATTTACTCTCGCTTTCTCTAGTTTATTTATTTTCCAAAATTAAAAAAAGTAAAATAAAATAATTTTAAAATGTGTGACAGATAACAATTTCTCAAGTAGTAAGGTATATTTTCAGGTGAACCAGGTATGCAAAAGCCGACATCACACTGGGAAAAATATGTGTACGAGATTTTAATTCCGTCACTGCACTTCATAATATTACCCCTTAAAATCTTTTAAGAGGGTACTTTTTGACAAGTCTACCCTAATATTTATACCGCAGCGCTTTCACCCAGCCTGTCCGATACCCGAAACATGTCAATTATGAGCCTTATGATTTCTTGACTGTAACCTTATCGTCTAAGGTTAAAAATTGTATGTTATAACCACAGGGTGATTATTTTAAAGTCGGCACTATTGCTAACTTCTTTATTGTTGAAAATACAAAGTCGGTTAAATTAGCAAAGTAGTAGCATTCTTTTCCGCTGATTAACGTGCTGCCAACAAAAACCAATTGAACATTTGGTTTTTGATTTATTGCAAAAATGTACTTTTTTTTTAATAAAACACCCCGTATATTATATCACTATTTGAAAAACCTATCAAACACCAATATAAAAGTTCTTGTGTATATTTCCAGGTTTAAATAGTTTCGGAAATATGACCATTCGGGGAATTTGATAGTAGACTGGTATTTTTTAAATAAAACACCCTGTATATTACATATCCATTAAATAGATATTTTAGGGAGCTTTAAAAAATACCAAATTTGATATGTCTATCTCTTATAGTTTTGGAAATTGGAAAATTATCTTAATTTTTTTATCTCTACAGCTCCAAGCTATAAGCTCTAAGTTTAGTGTCAAAGATAAAATAGACAATATATCTTTTATTTTTTAGATTTAAATGGCCATATTTTCAAAACTATAGGAGATAGACATATCAAATGTGGTATTTTCTTAAATCTCATTTTAATGTCCATTTAATGGTGATGCAAAATTCAGAGCGTTCCATTTAAAAATGCCAGGTAACTGTAAAATTCCCGAGGATGGTCATAGTTCCGAAACTGTTAAAAATCAAATATAATACATAAGAACTTTTTTTAATGATCTTTGATAGATCTTTCAAATAGTGATATAATATACTTTGTTAATTTAACCGACTTCATATCTCCAACAATAAAGAAGTTAGCAATAGTGCCGACTTAAAAATGATCACCCTGTATAATATCTAATTTTTGTCCTAATATACGTGTTTGGCAAGTGATATAACTATACTTTACTGAATATTGTTGGTAGCTTGGCCTTTAAATATATTAAAGTAAAATACACGTTTTTAAGATTTTCTTGGCAAATTGTTTTTTGTTCCGCCGATAATATCATAGAATTTTTGTTTTACTCTTGTTTATAGGGCACAAATTGATATTATTTGCACACATTAAAAGAGTAAATAAGTTTTTTGATAATGGTATTAAATTTTTAAAAGATTTAACATAATTTAAAAAATTATCAAGTTATTAAAACGTTTGCTATAAAACAGTACCAGTCTGGTACCAGACCATTTATTAGCTAATTTTATGTCTTCTGAAAAGTTATACTTAAGAGCTATGTTAACAAATAAACCAAAATCAAATAATAATAAACCCTTTAAAATTTTCAAAAATATTTTAAATAATGAATACACCAAAAAAGAAATATTTTTTTGTCTATCTGCGAATGGAAATTCTTATTAAAATAAAGGTTTTATGTTTATTTAATATTTTTGATCTATTTTTTGTGTACAGACAGTTCCACGCTACTGCAAACATAGGCAGGGAACTGAAGAATTTACTACTGTTCACTTTAAAACAGGGTCTTTTAGTAAACGCGATAGTATTTAAAATAAATATTTCTCGGTGTCTAATCCATATGTTTTTTATTTCTAGGTGTTATTATATTAGGTGTACTATGCAGTTTTATGATTTAGCGTCTGACTTTTCTCGATCGGTTAAAATTATAATAAAATATTTCCAAATTGATAACTCAGTTGTGGACATTCAACGTTTATTCACTCAAAAATTGGGTTGCCATTATCGGTACTCTGCGGATAAGTTTTTACGTAAAATCACCTCATGTCAAACTTTTTCATAGTGGGACAGACCTATGAAAAGCTAGCTAAGCTTAATAAGCCGTAAGAGTAAGCTGCGTGGTAAACGTCTTTTTTGGGCACATAGCGAACCCCTTTCACCTAATAATTTTTGATTTATGCTTTAATTACTTAGTTTTAATTTTAGATTTTTCTTTGGAAACGAATTTGATACTTTT
The DNA here is from genome assembly GCA_014170235.1 of Listronotus bonariensis. Taxonomy (NCBI): domain Eukaryota; kingdom Metazoa; phylum Arthropoda; class Insecta; order Coleoptera; family Curculionidae; genus Listronotus; species Listronotus bonariensis. The sequence goes on from JACEGR010005706.1 coordinate 66,547, forward strand.
TAATAATAAATTATTTAATAAACCTTACCTATAACCAAATTTTTGGTATGTTTTTAAAAACTAAAAATGTACGTTTGTTTAAATCTTTTTAAAAATATAGTTCGTGCTCGAAAAATAGAGGTTTAATCCATCTTAAATTTGGATGGTTGGCAAAATGAATATAACCAATTTTTGAAAGCCAAAAAAATATAATAGAAAAAGGTTCAAAGCAGGCCAGTGCTATGACATCCACCGAGAGAGGCGTACTTGTTACACTTGAACTTGCAAAAATGCCTTCTTCTGTTATTACTTACCCCAAAGCTATTTTGGTTCCAAGCACAGGGTTACTAAAAGGGTTTTTTTTTTTAAAAAATACATTATAGGTACCTAAAGAGCTTAAGTATTATATATCACAAAAAGTACTCCTAAATGGTAAAACTTTTTTAAGGTAATTAAAAACCCAATATTTGGTAATTCTGGCCCGGTTTCCCCTATGGTAGCTTTTAAAATTAAATTTTATATATACATTTTTAGAACAAATTGAAAAAAATGTCTATTTTTATTTTGCAGCAAAGTGAATCAAAGCAAAAATATTTTAAAGTTAATTAAATTAAAAAACATTTTAAAATTGATGCATGTTTAAAACCAAAACAAACTTTGTTAACTTTGTTTTACTCCTTTTAATTGAAACAACATTTTTGCGGCAAAATTTACCTTTTAGTTTAGTTATTAAAATCTGTTTTTAATATTAATTTGACCAGATTTCTTTTAAAGTTTTATTAAGGTATGCAAAATACATAGTGCGCCAAACAGCGACGTAAAGGATAAATAATGACTTATCGTGAAAAAAGCAAGTAAATTATGTTTTTAACAAAATAAACTATTTTTTTCTTGAAAATAAAGCAAGTACGAACAAATATCAGGGTACAAGAAAATTATAAAATTGGTTGCTTAACCTAAAAATAAATAGAATAACTTTTAAAAAGTCAGTGGCGAATATATTTTTTTTAATAATACCACTGAGATTGGCCCTAGCGCCGCTGCTGGAATTTATAATTATCATCTAGTTATTGCTTAAGTAGCGTCTAATCATATTGAACAACACTGCCAAAGTTAAAAAAATGACCAAGAAATCTTTGAGGTAACGTAAAAACGGTAAAGAAAAAAAAATTAAAAGTTTAACATTCTGTTTCTTCGCAACTAAAAATAATTTACTTACTTCTTTTCACCATTAGTCATTATTTATCCTTTTCTTTAAATTTAAGTCGTCTTCGTTTCACCATTAGTCATTATTTGTCCTTTTCTTAAATTTAAGTCGTCTTCGTTTGGCCCACCCTGTATTTACCTAATATGAAAAGTGTTTTGTAATTATATTTATGAGGTACCTTTTTTTCAAATATTTTTTTATAATTTATTTACATATCCTAAAAATTAGGAAAAAATACAAGGTGTTACATAATGGTGTTGAAAAATTGCAGATTCTGGTATTAAAAATAAAAGAAAAAAAACATGGGTCCCGAAATATTCCCAGATACAGGTTAATTTAGTTACAATTAAATAAAATTTTTTACAAACACTTAACTTAATCTTAAAATATTTTATTAAATAGATAATTTTTAATTTTTGTAATTGCTGAGTTTTCCAGCGATATAAAATAAAGAAAATTTCATTAGTGTCATACATTTTTTTGTCTGAAATATTTGCTGAGTCACTGCTTGAGCCACCTCTTTAACAACGTTTATTAACTTTCTTTTATATTTCCTTATGTGAAATGTTTCCTTAGGTTTCCTTTACAACATTTCCTAACACATTTATGTATAATACTCAAAACACAAATTATGTTTTTTATATTTGCCCCTATGAGACACACACTTTTTATATTTAAAATATTGATTTTTAGTTATTTTTAGAACGCAAAAATAAATTATATTTGTATTATTTAAACCCAGTAGTTGTTGTTATATTTATTTGCTTTTACACGACCACGATTTTAAATTAATTAATACTTTATCTAAATAGTTTAGGATTTTAGAAAACTTAGGAATAATTTTTAAAATAATAAAATATTAATAAGTTTATTAAACAGCACCTAGTTTTTTTATTTAATTAAATACCAATTATTTTTTTTATATATTATTACCAGAAGCCAAATAGCGCAGTGGGCGTGGGTTTATTATTAAATATTCTTTACAACTCCTGTATCAGTGCCAGAATAAATATTTAATTGATTACTTAAAAGTTCTTCTGTGGTTATTTATCACTAATTAGGAAATTGACATTTGGGCGCCATTTACAGAAAAAACAGTGGTGATAAACTACAGAAGGTGGTCCCTATAGACAAACCAAAAAAGGAAATTTGTATCCAGCATGAAATAAAACACTTTATTATAATCTACAGGTATTCTTTAATTTGAAGAAAATAAGTTTAAAATTTTAAAATAAAAAATGTTTTACGCACATTTATTAGCATAGATCTTTAGCACTAGATTTGCAAACCTTTACATCGCTTTACAGTCACGTTTTACTATTTCATGTTAAAAATTAAAATATCAAAACAAATAAACATATTCTGAGAAAGCGAAATTTAAATTCTCTAGATTTTATGCAAATTAAGTTAGTCCGCTAATTAATTTTAAATTTTAAAAATACTGTTTATTAAAAATTTAAAGAAGTTCAGTATAAGATGGTTTCGACTTATACCTTCTACAGGCTGCTTTAAAAACTCCGCCAGACGTTGTACTTCTAGTGCGGCTATACACTGATCATTTACATCTCAGAAAGCTTGCAACCTTAGACCTGACCTAGAAGAATACTAGTACTCCATCATGGGCATAAAAGAGGGGCTCGTGCGGTTAAGTCACAGGGTGCCTAACATCAAGCTGTACACTTAGTGAGTGACTTTCTTTTTAGATGGTTAAAGGAAGAAAGAAAAAAAAGAGGGAGAACCGGCCTTATCTAAAACAAATATTAAATTATTGAACAACGAACACCTCGTGTCTTTTCAGGCTAGGTTTCTGACACTTAAGAAAACAAAACAAATTATGGAAAAATATTGATGAAAATAATAAAAATGAAGAAAATCATACCTTTGTAGGCTTTAAAAATGAAAAATATCAATGGTTTTTACATAGATGTTCTTAGAAACTTTTCTAAAACCAAGAAAAAGCCGAAATGAGCTGGG
>JACEGR010005707.1:0-69694 GCA_014170235.1 Listronotus bonariensis
AAGTAATGACACTTTGAAGAAAAGCAATGGACTGCAGGTGGCTCTCTCTATATTTAACAGCAAAAATATGATAATATTTGCATTCCTTACTTAAAAACCTTCTTATACCAAATTACAAAAAAAAAAATCAATTACACAATTACTTTCCTAATTAATCCCTTTATACCGTAAAAAACCCTTTATTTTTACCAGATGGTATATTTTTTTACTTAGTTTACATTTAAAACTATAATAACTGGTATTCGTTTTTTTGTCTCACCTTTAAAATTAATAATTTTGCAATTGCTTCGTTGTTGTACCAGAGCGGCAATATAGGACCAAAATCTGCATTTTTTGACATATAAATGACAACTTTAAATATCAATGTGACAGCTGGGCGCTATTTTGGGGAAAAATTAAATTACTGGGAGTTGTAATACATTATTTTAAATATCCTGAAAAATATAAAGTAAACACCTTCACATTTTACATAATGGCTGTCAGTTAGGTCCTTAATGTGGTATTTTTTAAGCGCTTAAAACTTTTTATTATTATAGGGTTTTAGGAAAATATCCTATTAAATATGCCTAACTTCATAAGTTATGGAAACATGGTCATTCAAATCAGGTAAATACTAAGGTACTGCTATTTTGTATCGGTATAGTAGGCTTTATATTCCAGGGTTATAAAGTACTTGCCAGAAAATTTAAAATTATGTGACACAAAACCTCCCATTCCGTTAAAAAAAATTCATAATGGTGCACACCTGTCACCTTGACATTTAGAGCTGTCATTGACATGTCAAAAAATGCTGACCCTGGTCTTATATTATCGTTCCAAGTATCTTGAGAATATACCGAACGGTTCAGAAATCAGAAGGGGGACGGACGAACTATAGAACGTTATTGTGAAATTAAAAACAATTACACGTCAGATATAAAGGCTAAAAACCCTTTTTTGTTTAGTTTCTTTTCTAACATTTATAATAAGTGCATGTATTAGCAGCTACATTAAAAAGTTTGATGGGATTATCTGTAAAATTCCCAAACATAAGGGGTTTTTATTAAAGATTTCTAATTGAGCTAATGACATTTAAAATATATATTAAATTATTATTAACAAAAATATTTATTGATTTTAGGTTTCAACAATGAAAGGAGGTTGGGAATTACTGGTGGACAAAGATCAAAAAGAAATAATTATTATAATAAAAATGATAAAGATGATAATGAGGTAACAAAATCTTTACAAAAAATTGGCGTAATCCTTAATATTCTTATTTTTTTAGTGTATTAGTCAATGCGTATTTGAAAAACTTCAACTGGTAAGTACTTCTAAAAATGTATTATTAGAAGTAGTAAAGTGTGTATACAGACTGCCCACGGATCAGGTTTACAAGAGGATAAATGGATCAAATATTTAATATTTTTTCCCTGATAAATTTTTTTTTTGATGGTAAAAAAATATAATGTGCAAAGAGAAAAATATATTGATTTTGTGTACAGCGTTCGTAAAAATTAATAAACATGATTTTTCTTCTAGAGTAAACTACCTTAATTTTTCAATGTTAGCAAAATTATGTTTCTTTTTTTTTTATCTTTGGACAATTCACGAAGGCTGAAAGCCTAAATACTAACGTACCGTGGGTGTCTTAAGCAGGGTGAGTGGAAGTTTGTTAACACGGACTTAAAAACTTGAAGATTTGGGGGAAGGAAAGACCTCCGCTGGCAGTAGTTTCCACAGTCTGGAAACTCTAGGGATAAAAGAACGAACGAAATGGGAAGTTCGGAGCCTGTCCAATTGAACTGTATAGGGATGCATACGCGCGGCACCACGAGTTTCTCTGTTGGGAGCTGTAAGAGGAGGGACTATACTGGATAATTCGTCGGAGCAGAAGCCGTAAAAGTATTTATAGAAGAGCGATAGATCTCCCACAGCTCGACGATGGGCAAGAAAAGGAAGTCTTTGAGTAAGTAAAGGATCATTAATAAGACGAACAGCCCTTCTTTAAATGGCATCAAGAATGCTGAGGATTGTAGGGGATGCCATTTCCCAGACATGAGAACAATATTCCAGAGAGGGTCGATTCTCAAAATTCTCCGCCTATAGTAAAGAATATATTTGTTTTAAAAAGTTTTTGAGGTTATACTTACTTTCGGATAGTTTATAAATAATAACTTTGCGATTAAAGAATGGCAGATTTGTTTAAAAAACAGCAAGTATCTAAAAAAATTAATAAAGCTGTAAAAGTATGTCTAATGCTAAAAAACGGAAAATTGAAAATAATAAAGAATCGATATAGGGTAAAGTTTCTGATGAAAATGGGATAATTTCGTCAAAAATTTTACCAAAAAATTAATTAATCATTTTTTTCTTCTCAGTTTATAAAAAAAAGAGTTAAAACCGTAGAAAGTACCTAATTTTAAAAATTGTTTATAATAATGAATAACACTCGTTTGTGTTCTTTGTAAGAAAAACATTTGTTAAATACCCGATTATTGATTCTTAGTTTTGGTAAGAATCGTAAGGAAAATTCAAAGAAAATTTTAATAAACGTTCGTCACAACGTCCGTCAGGATAGGACTTTACATGTTGAATATGCCAATTTTAAAAGTTTATATTTCGAAATTTAGTGCGGCAAGGCCTATTTAAAAAACAAAATTCTATGTATGGAGGACACTGATAGGTATTTGTATTCGAAGTTAAAAAAATAGTAAAGAAAATTATTTTTTCAAGAATCGCTTTTAAAAGAAAGAAATTAATAAACAATTTATAAGAATATTGCAAAAGCAGAAAAGCTGTTCATAATATTTAATTTTTTTTTGAAATATTTATTATATATCTTTTTATTAGGGAGAAAAAATAAAAAATAATTTGATTAAATTTATATTCCCAAAAAACAAAATAAGCTAGAAAAAAAATTTCATGGTAAACTTTTTTTTACAAGAAAATATTGTTTAATAAGAATGACTTTTTTCTTAAAAAATTAAATTTTATTCTATTTATCCTCTTTTAAACCCGATCCGTGGACAGTCTGTAGAAACTGGTATGACTTAAACAACAAAAACGGGTTGTTTGTATAGCCAGATAAATTATCTAATTCATGTTTTTCTAACTTTTCCAAATGTTTATTTAAAGTTGGCAGTATATATAATCTAATTTAATAGTATATGGTTTTAAACACATTAAAAATTGCAAGTAATTATTTTTTCTATTCTGTTTTAGCTAGACGATGAAAGAACACCATCCGAATCTATATTAATTAAATGGCTTCAAGAACATATCATAGGTAATGACATGGACAGAATTAAAGCATTAAGAGATGCTAGAAGATGTTTTGCCAGATTAACAACAACCGGTACGTTATACAATATTAGATAATATAGTACAAGTAATTAAATGTTTTAAAAAAGAAAAAGAAACAATGTCTGGGCAATAAAAGAAATCTTAGTAAATTAAATTTCAAAGAAAAAGATGATTTTTATTATTACCTAAAGTACATTTTTGTCGCCTTTTATTGCTAGGTTTTATAAAGGTATAAAGCGTAAGAACTACTCATTTATTGTTTAAGATGCAAAACTAAAAATATAATTAAAAAAAATCAAACCAAGTTCAAAAAGATAAATAAAACTCATTAAAAATTTACAAATGAACTCATGTAATAACATCCACTAAACTACCTAACGTCAATAACTAGACACACAAAAGATTTTTATACTTTAATACTATATGCGACTTCATTTTTTTTTTATCCATTATTTTAAAATTTTTACTAGGTTTTAGTTTTATTAGTCTTTTTGAAGTTGGTTTGATTAAAATAAATATTTATTTTATTTATTTTTTCATTATCAACATTTAATTGGTGACCATCCAATTAAAAACCTTTTTCCCTAATGTGAACTCTTTGCACAAAAGCCAATGCTACACCCCTAATAGGTATTAGTTGGATATAAACAGAAACACCTGACCCACAAAAATAAAATACACGCAATTCCAAAAAATAATAAAATATGAATGATAAGCTAAATGTAGACATCGGCATAACAAATGCAAATATATTTGACATTACATTTATGGTAGGGGAGGTAGCGCTATGTTTTTCTTACTAATTTTATACCGAATATATTTTATTTTAGCAGTAAAATGCTATTAGATAGTCAGCAAAATTGGCGTTAGTTGCCGCTCCTGCGGTGGAGTCAACGGTGGCAGCATATAAAAGTCGTTAAAAAAAAGGTACATAAAGTAATTGTATACCTTGTCAAGATTTGTGAGACACCTTTTTAATGAGGTTTTCATCAAAAGAACGGCTTTAAATTATATTATATGCTAAAAATGATATCATATATCTATTTCTAAACCCAAAAAGTAATAAAGGTATTTTTAAAATTCTTGACTTTGACAAATAAGCACTTGTGGCCTGTGGCAGCGAGCTGAAACTATTCTTATAGTATAATACAGTTTTTAATTAATTGCATTAGAACCGCAGGAAATAAACCCAGCAACCCCTATATCACCGAATTCCTCGTGACAATCTCTATTCATTGATATAAAAATATACGGGATATTCCATTCAAAAAATACGTGACTGATGCCGTGACTCTTTTGTTTTTGTTGCAAATGTTTTTCTGATAAGAATATTGAATTCTACGCTAATCAGTTCACAAAGTGGCTACAGTCGTTTTTTAAAAAAGTTTTAAATAAGGCCTTGTTCACTTTAAAATTATGGCTACCGTGTCTTATTTACCCGTAAACTGTCACTTTACATACATAAGATTTTTTTTAAATTTCGTTAAATCGTTTAATTATCCACTACTCTACAATACACGAAAATAGGCCATAAACAGGTTTTAGAAAAATACGAATTTTGGCGCAGCATATTTATGGCGCTGGCTGACGGTCTATCCCCCATTAAAAGTCTAGCTGACGGTTTTTTTTATTATTTTGGCAATATAGATAATCAACCGTATAAATTTCATGATGTATAAAATAAGTTTGTAATTTTTTTTATATCTTTAGATACGTGACTGACGTATGATCCACCATCTTCAATACAGCTGACTATTATTTTTTAGTTTAAAATCATCTAAAGAACTGTATCAAAAATTTTGACACGGTATAAAATTACTTTTTGTAATGTTTTTTTCCGGCTTTTAGATGCTGCCATCGTTAAATCCACCGCTACTTGGGCAGTTAATGCTTGCTGCTGTTAAATATAAGAAAACAACTGTACCCTATGAAATTTTAAGCCTGTATAAAATGACTTCTTAAATCTAGCGCTAACTCCCCTACTATTACCTTAAAACATCCAGCATATGTAGCACACATATATTAGTATAGAAGGTAGCAACGTTTTCGAAAGAGAATTCTAGGTCAGCTGATTTTGATATGTTGTTTTCCTTCCTCTCTTGAATAGACCCGTAGCTGTCTGGAGAGCGGTAGTGGTTGCGTTAATTTTTTGCATTCTACCTGTACAGGTTATATTCCAAGGTTTTGTAAACATTATAAAAACCCAATTTTTAATTTCTTGTGTTTAGATAGGTCAACCAAACATTTTTTTTAAATGCCAGACACTTTTATCATTGCTAATTATACAGTCGTTCCCCTTCTAACTTCTAAACCGTTCGAAATGTTTTGATTTTTTTTAATTTGTTTTTGGCTCTGGTCCCTTCTGATTCAAATCGCCAGCTCTCCTCCTTCCGGACTATGCTTTTCAGGGCTTTGTGGGTGGAAAATTTGGCTAGTCAAGCTCGTATCGCCTAGAAATTCCAAAACATGCAGAATAATCAAATCTTGATGCAATGCATAAATTGACAGCTATTAAACCAAGAACTGCTACTGGTATTACGTATAACCCATAACTGTCAAAACCGATGCTTTAAGCAGAGGGCGCCACCGTCCACGGCCGTTACGAATACATGTGCATACACAAAAAACATAAGCTTATCTGAATCTTTACTTACAGAGCTTAGCTTCAGAAGAAAGATGCCGTCAATTTAGCGTGAATCGTTACTCAATACCCGAAGGTAAAAACGCCCGTACAGCGTCTCTAACCGCCACACCAGGAAAAACTAGTAGTTTTCTACGCGACATCCGCACTGTTCGGAGGTCGAACAAAGAGTTTAATGAAACTTGGAACGATAATATATGACCAAGGTCTACATTTTTTGGCATATCAGTGACAGCTCTAAATTTCATGATGACAGCTTTAAATGTTAAGGTCACAGCTGGGCGCCAACCGCTACCACCAGCAGACAGCCAAAGATCTACTCGAAATAGCAGGAAGAACAACATATCAAAAAATCAGCCAACCTAAAATTCTTGTTTTTCCGACTTTGCTACCTCCCGGACTATATCTACTAGAGGCAGTTTTGACTGAAAAATAGGTCTTTTGCGATCCTGACTGGTTTTTCTTACGGGACCACCGCGAAAGTGTACTTTTTCAAATAAAAATCATTGAAGATCGCTCCACAATTTACGGAGTAATCGGTGTATATACATAAAAAAAAAACATGGGTGTTAAACAAATAACCTCCTCCTTTTTTTGAAGTCGGTTAAAAGTAGCAACACAGATTGATTTAGGGAGAGATAAATAGGGTTCGGTCTTGATTTTGACCCTTTTCGATCGCGAATAACTTTAAAACAAATGAATTCATCAAAATGCGTTTTTTGCAGAAAGTTTTAAATTTTTTAAAAATTTTTATATTAAATGCTTGCTATTTAGTTGTGACATTTCGTAAACAGAAAAACAAAATGACCGTCTTCTCGATATAAGGCAACTTTGATATTTTAAATGAAACACTATCATAAAACTTAATATTTACCCTATAAAAAGATGAAACATAAGTAAACATGGTTACTTTAAAAAATAATTGATTTATTGGCCTCTAAAACATTGACTTCATAGCATGTAAGAGTATTTTTGACAATAAAAAATTGCTACATACAAGGTTACAGAAAAAAATACGACAATAATGCAATACGTTATTTATAGTAGGGAAGCACAAGAGGGGATTTCGAGATTTACTACAGCGCGGCACATTATTTGCCTCCCCCTGGCCTAGTGGACAGAGCTTTGATCTTCGAAGCCAGAGGTCGGCGGTTCGATTCCCAGCGGGGAGACATATTTAGGTAGTAGTTATTTAAAAATAACGACCGTGGTGGCACTACCGCGTTGTCTAAAAGATGCTGTGAAATGCAACTGCATGTTTCAGTGCTTGGACAACGTTGACGGAACAGGGGGAACGATGGGTTAAACATCTAATAACCCGACACCCACGGTACTCTGGTATTTAGGCATAGACCTTCGTGGGATGTCAAAAAGATAAAAAAAAAAATACCAGAGGATACCTTGTATCCGGTTAAGTACCTCCACCAAATATAAGCTCCGTATACAGGGTCGATCATAAATAACAAAGATCTATCCATCAGAAATTGTCGAGCGCGTCAGATTAAGATAGGGTGAGTTAATTACATGCTAAACAGTGTATATTCCACTAATCTGGCAATCTAAGAGTGACGTAAAGGAAACAGAGGGCTACCAAAAAAGTGGTCAGAATTACATTTTTGAGCGTGGCTATTTTTTATTTTAAAGAAAATAATTTAGGGATCATGAAAAACATATAATCCTATACAACACGAACGATTTCCACAAGCCCAAATAATAATAGTATCTTTTTAACATATTTAAAAGTCTATAGCCACTTCTTTGCAACCCAATAGGTCTCTGTGATGCTCAAGTAAATCCCCACTTAGCATCGTGGGCTCTTCAACTGTTACAAAATAATAGTTGCAGATATCTTTTTAATAAACTTTTGTTAATATTGTGAATATTCTAAAGCTTCGTTGCCGTATTTTTTTCTGTAACTTGTATGTAGCAATATTTATTATTAAATAATTATTTTAATTGCGATGCATTAAATTTTTTAAGATTAATAATTCTATTAATTTTAATAATAGCCATGGCTTAATACATTTTTTAAAGTAAAAAAATATATATTTTAAGATGGTAAAACAATGTACTTACATGGTGTTTCATTTAAAATAACGTGTTACAGTTTTTATACAGATTTTATACAAATGTTTTTATATTTGCGGGCAAATGTATGTATTTCTGGACAAGGCTTTACAATCAGAGAGCAAGTATATGCAAGAAAAACTTCTAAAAAATTATTTGCAGTCAAAATGGGTCAATATATAGTCGAACATATTTGAGAAAATGGTAAGAAACAATGAAAAAATTATATGTTAATAAACCTAAGTTTAGACCATATTTTAAACCATAACCACAACATAAAAATAAAAGTGACACTTTTAATATTATTTATTTAGGCATGACGGAGTACTAAATTTACACTTAGCGCGAACCTTATTCTATCCTCAAAAAATATGTATTTTTAATTAAAATAAACCAAATTTGCGTCTTCTATCTATGGTATTTAAAAATGTAATAAAAGTAAAATAATATTTTACAAAAATAAAAAAGGAAAAATCTTCTTACTCCTTGAAATTTCCTGGTACTGCTCAGATGCGACTCTGTCGAACAGTGTCCGATCTGGAAATGCAGAATTTTAACTGGCGAAAGTTATTTTTTTAGATCTAATTGATATCACCAAGCGCAGACCGGTTTCGCACTATTTATTGAACCTACTGGTTCTTATCAGTACCATAGATAATTGTCATTTTCAGTTAGAAGATAAAACAACAACTTTGCATTTGTCAATTAATAGTTTTTGTTAACGGTTTTCATGTACCATCTTATAAACGGAATCGTCAAACGGCAATCGGTAACGGAAACGTCAATCTATAAATTTAGCTAAAAACGAAAATGTCGGCGGCAGTGTAAAAAAACTAAGCAAACCTAGGTCCATAAACCAATACTAAACGCAAGTATTCTTAAGAAGCAGTCAAAATCGTTCTACAACGTTATATTTACACATATACCATATAGGTACATTTTTTCCTGGGAGGACCTGTCAAAAACTGAGGTGGGGGGCGGTCCCCAATGACCCCTCCCCGTAGTTACGCCGATGAATTTATTCCAGCTTTGCCAGTTTTGTAATAAATTTGAGACTTTTGATATTTAGAAAAAAATACAGGTGCCTTCATAAGACCTTATTGGGTAAATGATCATAACAAAAAAAAAACACCATTTATTCAAAACTTTTAGGTTTCTTGAGGCTGGGTTAATTTGACCCCACGCGCCTCCTCATATTACAGTTTCAAGCAATATGTATATCGAGTTGCGGGAAGTGTAGGGAGTCGGAACAAATGTTTTCCCCGATAAAAAGACAATAAGGCACAATAAGGCAAGGCGCACATTGAAATGGCAAGCAGGTGATGTGGCAGCGAAGTGGTGAGCTAACGGTGGATAAAGTTTTTAAAGCCCTCAAAAATTAATCATTTTGGAGAAAAGTGGTGCCCAACTGACTCCATACACTTTCCAAACACCATTCCACCGCCACTCTAATTTAATACGCGCTTTTTTATTTATTTACGCAGGTTTTAAAGCTTTTAACATTTACTTGCCACCTGGTCGCCACGTCACTTGCCTACTATATCAGTTCGCGCCTTGCCTAAAACATCAAATTTTTTGTAAAGTATAAACAGCCAATGTGCAAACATCATACGAAAAAATTTGTTTGCAATGCTTAGCTTCAAGACAGCAAAAGGAACAGATTCAGAATAAACTTCTACTTTATTTGGTATTGTATTTATTAAAAGTAGATATAATTTCTTTAAAAAATTACGTTTTTTCTTAGTTTCAGATTTTTCTAGGCTAAATGTGAACATTCTATTGGAAGTGAATAAAATGTAAAAGATTATACATTTTTTTAATTTCAATAATAAGATTCTAACTACGATAGCCATATTTGCGCTCATATAATTTATTTTAATTACTTTATGTAATCTTAGGAAATTATGAAGTGCTTTCATGAATAATAAATATAGTTTTTTGCCTTTCTCGCATAGCCGTTCCATAATAACCTTTTAAAAAATATTGACAGTGACTTTATTTAAATATTTAAATGTTTTAATACGAGTCTTTTTTCTAGGTAACTTTTTATTTAATTATTCATACAATAAAAAAATGGTTTTAACTAAAAATATAATTTAGCAGCTAAAAAAAACAAAGTAAAATTTATTTTTGGATATTTACGGCATCTAGTCCACTTTAACAGGGGCGCAACTGGGATTTTCAAATTATATTGTCTAAAAACTAAGACATGGGACTCACACCAAATTAATATCAGATGCTATTGATGTTAATGAATGAATAGGTTGTGCTACTGACGCGTTAGTATTTATTTTATTTAGGGTTACTATTAAAATGTAATAAAATAAACATTTCAAAACATGATCCGCTGCAATATACCGTAAATATGGAAAAGATTTTTTTCCATAAAATAATAATTGGTCGAACATATAGTTGGATTGGATGCAGATATCCAATATTTCAGATTTTATGTGGCACATCCGGTTTAATCGGAAGTGCTCTTACCTTTGCCATTTTAAATAAAACAGCCTATATATTTTATTAAAAATCAATTTTATAGACGTTTCCAAGAATACATATACCTCAAGTTAGTTCGTTTTTAAAAAATGGAGTTTCAAGATATCCTGTTAACCGGCATTTTTGTCGATATGTTCAAAAACATATGCTGATAGAACAGGGTTAATGCAAGTTTTCAATTAACCCTTAGGTGTTACCGAAAGTGCCCCAGAAATTGACTTTTGGCAGTGATGACCTTCAGTAATTAAAATGGGAACCACTATCCTAAGTTTAAATTTAAACATTTTACCCATATGTTTACGTTGATGGAATTAAGGGGTTCATTAAATATGTGCAAAAATCGCATTAGCTTTTTTCTACAATCATTTGTTGTTTAAAAAATCGATGAAAATGGCGGTAAATATGACATTTTCGAACGCCATTTTCTCAAAAACGAATTAAGATAGAAATAACATGTGGTACATGTATCAACATGGAATTGCATGTAAAGTTGATATTATAAACATGTGTAGGGTGTTCCATTCAAAATAGCAAAGTTGATAGAACTTCTGGTTAAACCGGATTAAATTTTAAAATTGCCTAACGGGCACTAGGTATAATGTAAAAAAGTATATACTGTAAATGCATCATTTATTAAACTTTTCAAAAGTTTTTAAAAATTTGTGATTTGCAGATAAATGTTATAATACTAGACCAATACTTTGGAAAATGTGTTTATATTTTTTTAATATACTTAGCTACCTACATATTTATGAAATAGGAATTTTAAATTATACGTTTTAGTCGACTAGGGCCTAATTTTACATATTGCGCTTTTTACTTTTACAGAAATTGATGATGGTTGTGAATTCTCGAAGGAGTTAGCAAACTGTTTGGAGTTGGAATTAGAATAAGATTTTTTTAATAGTTATAACCGTATATTATTTTTCTATATTATATAATTATATAAACTCAATGAAAAAATTACCCCATTAAAAGGCGTTTTTAAAGTAATGTTTTGTTTTTGTTTTACTAATGGGTCTGGTAAGTCTTAAAAGTAAGGTTATTTTTTAGGTTAGATTAATTAATAAATTATACGCGAAAACCCTTGCAAAATTAAGTTATTATGATAATATAACCTTAAGTACATGGTGGGCCAAATTTGATGCTTTCTATAGTAAACCTATATTTCTGTATGTTTTACAAAAAACTGACCCCCATTTTCAAAGCTCAAATTTTAGATCAAACTTATTAGTGAAAACCGCAAACTGCTATCTTGCGTCGTTTACTCGCTCCAGCGTGATTCCTTGATTACTTTTTAATTTTTAACGATTTTTTAATTATGTAAAATCACAAAAAAATATAGGCGGGGCCTGGTCCGGTTGGTCGTTGCGCAGTTTTGTTCCTGCGGTGGTGCTATTTTTATGGTTTTGAGAATTGATATCCATGTTTTATTGATCTTCATTGATTCTTCTGTTTTGTTGAAGTTGTTGGTATGTTTGTGTATCTCTATGGCTTCCCTGTACAGTCTGGCATGGTAGGATGAGGTATTAGCAAGAAGAAGTATTTTTAAATTTTATGTGGTGCTCTGTGCCTAAAAAGTGTGCTCGGCTACCGCTGATTTGCCAGTCTGTCCCAGGCGGCAGTTAGCTTTATGTTCTTTAATTCTTGTGTTGATTGATCTCTTGGTCATTACCATATACACACAGCCACATGTACGAGGTATCTGATAAACTCCTGGGCACGCCAGGGGTCCCTTTTGTCATTGTGAGATCCTAAACACTCTTTAACTATTCTTGTAGGTATATAGTTTTAATTTTGACCTTTTCTAGTAAGCGACCTGTTCTGTCCGTTAACCTCGGACTGTGTGGTAAGCTGTGTTAATATCGAGTTTCCAGGTTCGCAAATTATTTTTGCCGGTTCTGTAAGCGTTTGGATAATACCGAACTTTTGGCAAGGATGGTGGTTAGATTCTCTGTGTAAATATGTGTAAGTATGAGTTGGTTTTCTGTAGACTGTGTGCCCGAGTCGCTTGCCACTTCTTGTAAGTAAAAGAACTAAATAGGCTATTTTGTAATTTTCTTCAATTTCTATTGTGACTTGGATATTTGAATGTATATTGTTTATGTGGTTCAAGAATTCTTAAAGATTTTCAGATTCGTGGTTCCAACGTTAACAGTTGTTTTTCTTGTTTCCGAAAATGTTAAAAATATGACTCAGGGTGTTTTAGTAATAACTGATTAAATTGCTTGCGGGTTTTTAATTATATTTTGCCACCCACTTTTAACTATAACCAAAAAGGATAAAAGAAAGTTCTATATAAAAGTTTCATACTCTTTTATCCAGTATCTTTTGAGCAAAAAGAAAAACAATAAAATGTCAAGAAAAATTAAGAGGTAAACTTTTTTAAATGGAACGGAACGTACATTATGTAACGATTAAAAAAGGCTTTTAAAAGCTTAACAAAAATATCACATTTATTATATCTATCCTTATTAGTTTTCGTAATATGACCACTTAAATCTGAAAAATAGTGCATAATTTCCATTATACCTAACTACAGCAATAAAGTGAGACTCTAGATGTAATGAAAATTTTACCAAGATTTAAAAGGCCATATTTGCGAAACTATTAAAGACAGATAGGTATATCAAATGTAATATTTTTCTAAAGCTTTTTAAAAGATTTTTTAGGGGTGACATAATATACAGTAATATCCCATTTCAGAAGTTCACCTATTTAACTTCTTTGAGTTTTTAATGTTCATTTGTTTGTTTTATGCATCTGTGAAAATAGATAAAAAAGTATAAAACTTTTATAAAGAAATTATCAGTTTGTTGACCTGCAAGTAATCCTCATTATTATATCACGTGACTGATGCCATTTAAAACATTAATAAACATCTGGAATAAAGTAAGTCACATAACTTTCAGAAGAATGGTAATTACAGTTTGTTGACCTGCAAGTAATCCTCATTATTATATCACGTGACTGATGCCATTTAAAACATTAATAAACATCTGGAATAAAGTAAGTCACATAACTTTCAGAAGAATGGTAATTATCACTTTGTTCTGGTTGTTTCAAAAGAATAGGCTGGTAATATAATAGCCACCATCTCTGCAAGAAATACCGAAACCTTTGCAATAGATCTGTAATCGATTTTCAACGAATGTGTAGTTTGGGTTTTTCTCACAAGAGTGCTCTAGTAATACATGCTTATATTTTTAAATTGTATATTTCCAAATACTAGTAACTTAACGTACTCCAACAAAAAAATCCGTATAACATTTTTTTACCTTATACAAGGTGTGCATTTTAAGTTCAGGGATCTCAAAAACCGTTGCAACTACAAAAATGGTTATATGAAAAAAATGTAGTAAAGCTTTGTTTAAGTTACCTGCAATGGAGTATTTAAAGTTTGTCAAGACTACTTTATACAGTTTTAAATAAACTGGTCATATTTTTGTTCAAAAAATTCTTAAACTACCAAATAATTAATTTTTACCACCTGAGCTGGTTATTAAAGAAATTACGTGGAGTTATTTTAAACTAGGGTTTTTTGCCAAGTTTTGGATTTTTTAAATTAGGTTATCCCAACTAACATTTTTGCTTTATTGTTTTGAATTAAGTAGCCCTGAAATTATATTACCATTATGTTATTTTCTAATATTATTATTATTACAAGATTGTTTATCCACAAACTCAAAATACAACTTTATTATTTAGTTCGATGGTCTTCTTTGTTGGGTACACGCCAAAAGCCATCAATCTAGAAAGAATGGGACCGCTTCGGTCCTGGTCTCAGGGTATAGCAAGCTGACGCTGTTTATCCCCATTGACACTATGAACTGGTCGCCCAAAATAAAATTAATAAAAACCCAAAAAATTTGCCATTAGAACAAAATTATTTAATTTTTTTACTGTAATCAAAAAATAAAGAAAATGTTTTTTTCTTAATTGTTTCATTTGACAAAAAGCACTATCTTTAAAATTAATTTATTTAATCAATAATAAATAAAATCTATATATTTAAAACGCGAAGCAATAATTTTTAAAAACATCGTTAAATACTTTTGGCAGTGCAAACTGTACTAATTTACATGATTTTTTTAAAATGATCCACTAGTTACTAAGATCTTTAACACTATCTTTCTATAGTTTAAATGCCTCGGTTTTCTAGGACAGAACATTATTCTTATGGCAAATTTAGAAAAAAGAGTGTCTTTGTCCTCTTAATTCTGCAATTATTGGCTTTAACAGTTCCCCTTTAATTTTCCCCATAAACCAAAAAAAAAAAATCTAATTAAAAATCGATATTTTAGTCACAAGCCTGCATTGTTATTAAAATAAAATTTAATTTGAAATTAAACGAAAACAAGATTTAAGTTAAAAATGTTTGAAATTTTTAGCTTTAAGGACTTTCCCAAGGAGTGGTGCGACCATTAAAGTATTTAGTGGCGTCGAGTTATAATTTTATTCTCCTCCTATTGTGGATAATATATTTGTTTCGAAAGGTTTTTGAGGCTATATTTACTTTCAGATAATGTAAAAATAATGACTTTGTAATTAAAGAATGGCAGATTTGTTCGAAAAGGACCAAGTAATAAAATGATTAAAGCTGTAGCGGTAGAGTAGGTATGTCTAATGTCTAAAAACCGAAAATTAAAAATATTAAAAAATCTACAAGTGGTGAAGTTCCTGTTGAAAATGGAATATCTTATTATATCATTATACAGTGCATTTCAATTAGAACGAGCCACCCCCATAATTTGGTTATTTGTACACTTATAAAAAATCCTGAAACACGTCAATGTTTATTATTGGTAGAGACACATTTTTGTGTGAAAATTTACCCATTCAAGGTTATCCCCTTCCCCACCAACACAAACGTCACAAAGTTTAAATGGGAAAGGGAGTTAAGTGGTACATCATTTTAAAGCTCCTAACGAGTACTTTATAACCCTAGAATATAAAGTCAATATCGTCACCTACTACAAAATGGCGGTACTTTAAAAATTACCCCAAAACCTGATTGGGATGGCCATATTTTTAAAACTAATGAAGTAAGATGTACTTAATGTGATATTTTCTTAAAGCTCTTTTAAAGATCTTTTTATTGATAATATAATATACAAGGTGATTTATTAAAAAATATACACTTTTTATCCTACCCTGTATACTATCACTAGTATTACCATTAAAAGATTTTTAAAAGAGCATTAAGAAAATACCATATTAGGTAAATCTAACTTAATTAGTTTTAGAAATACAGCCATCCCAATTAGGTATTTGGGTAATATTTAAAGTACCGCCATTTTGTAGTAGGTAAAGATATTGACTTGATGTTCTAGGATTATAAGTATTCGTCAGGAGCTTTAAAATAATGTACCAATTGACCTCCTTTTCCATTTAAACTTTTGACTTTGTGTTGGTGCGGGTAGGGGATGACTGTGAATAAGTAAATTTTGACACAAAAATCTGTCTCCCTAAAAATAAAAATTGACGTATTTCAGGATTTTTTATAAGTGTACAAATAACCAAATTATGGGGGTAGCTCGTTTTAATTCGAATGAATTGTATAATATATTGTAAATAATTAAAGTAATATAATATTTTGAGTTTAAGCTTTTTATTTACAGCAACTTTTTTCGGATATATTTTTTAGATGTATACAAGGTATTTCAAAAAATTTGAAGTTAATTCTGACATCGAAAATTAGTTTAAAAGGATATTTGAAAGTCAAATTATTTTTCAAATATGCATGAGTATTTATAAAAAAACTCTTCTGATTTGATAATGGGTAAAATTTAAGTTTGCTCATAGTGCATACTTATTTCGAAAGTGTTAAGAAAACTTAAGAACTGTCAAAACAGTGGAAAATTACGGAAATGCTCGTTATAGCAGAATTTTTTTTTTTTTTAAATAAACAGGTTTGCATATCTAAACGCAATTTTCAAATAATTTTCTTTATATTAAAATGTATGATATTTTAAAAAATATTAGTACTTCCCTTTTGAGCAAAATTTACATGTTTTTAAGAAACCTCGTGTACGAGTACCACTTTTTCAAGAAAAACGTTTGTTACATCCTCGATTTATTGATCCTCAGTTTTTGGTAAAACTGGTAAGAAAAGTTGAAATAATATTTAACAAAACGTTCCTCAGAACGTTCGTTAAGATAGGACTTACATGTTAAATATGCAAATTTTTAAAGTTTTATCTTGAAATTTAGTGCTGAGAGGCCTATTAAAAAAAAACATATACAGAGGACATTTATAAGTTTGTGTACTCGAAATTTAAATGAAAAACGTAAGAAAAGTGTGTTTTTTTAAGAAACGTCCTTAAGTTAGGAATATTCTAAAAATATTTTAACATTTCTATAATAAGTGACATAACGATTTGGTGTATTTATTATTGTTAATAATAATTCCAAACTAAAGCTAATATAAGTTAATTTTTTATTTAAATTTTTATTCAATTTTATCTTAAAACGTCGACTTAAAATTGTATTTTTTAAAGTTTTTTGGGGTTTTTCTTTAGTTGATTTTGAGACGATCAGCCAGTTTATAGGGGCCAATACTGCCGAAAAATACCGTATATAAATAGACTTAAAATATACACATACGGTGTTTTTCCGTTGGACGGCAGGATATGGCTGAATAGAGTTAGCTCGCTATACACCGGTCAACTTTTAGTGTGTAGCCAAAAAAAAGACCATTAAATAATTAAATCCGCCTAACCAATATGGAGCAAATCTTCAATTTTATAGTTCTGGTTCGTATAAAGTGCGTTACAATAAAACCGCAAGGTTCTTTACTTTCTGGTGACCATTGAGTTCCTATTATAACGAAATGTTTATAAAATTTTAGTAAATTACCAAATTAAACAGTAAAAATTTTAAGAAAATGCTTTTAAGTAAAATTATTACGAATATTTCTAAAACCTGCTTAATACAGGGTGTTAGACTATGTTGATCTATTTTAATCGCTAAAACCTTAGAAGAAATAAAGATATCAAAATGCGGTTTTTGCCAAAAGCCTTAGATTTTGTAAAAGTGTTTTTATTATTTCTTCGTCCTTTGGTTGCAATATTTCCTTAACACAAAAACAAAATGGCGGATTTTCCGATACAAGACAACTTTGTTATTTTAAATGGGACACCATGTATATTTTTTATCGTCTTGAAATTTAATCTTTCCTCTTTAAAAAATTGTTTCATAAAGTATGGTTATTTTTAAAAATTATGGAAATATTATTAATTCAAAAATTAACTGCATGTAAATTAAAAGTATTATTTGACAATAAAAATTTGTTACATATAAGATAATAGAAAAAAATGCGGCAACAAAGCTATACGCCATTTACAAAATCATATTTGCAGTAAGATTAGGATACTTTTTTAAAAGCTTTTGGCAATATTGCTAAAAACATGTACCTTCGCCTATTTTTTTTGTAACCTTGTATGTAGCAAATTTTCATTGCCAAATAATAATAATCCCAATTGCCAAGCAGTTAATGTTTTAGACATCAATAGTTCCACAATTTTCAAAAAAGACCATAGCCTTTGTTATATAGCAAAATGTCACAACCAAAAGACAAGGATTATTAAAACAACTTTTAAAAAATTTAATGCTCTCTGCGAAAACCGCCTTTTGATATCTTTATTTGTTTTAAAGTTATTCGCGATCAAAATGGGTCAAAATATATTCGGGCACCCTGTATAAAACACATGCACTAGTTTATCTTACGTAAAATTATTAGTTATTAAGAATTTATTTTTGCTGACTCCTAAAGTAAAGGTTATAGTTTTGTAGCATATGATTAAACTAGACCAGTCAGATAAGTTTTCAAGAAAACATTGGTTTTGGTAAAAAATAAGTAATTAAACAATTATATAAAAGAGCTGTTAGTTTTGTACAATATAAATTTACCAAAAATCAACATATCAAAAAAAACTTATTTTAAAATAATACCAACTATTAAACTTTTATTATGTGTATTTTGTAGTAAAGTTGTCTGGTTATATATAAAGTAAAACACTTAAAGTATATTTTTGGAACATATCCAGAAAGCCTTGGGGTGTTTTTACATTGTCCTTTCATTTGGCTTGATCTTATCACTTTCTTTGTCTGTATCCTTTATTTCATGAGGGTATATTTTATAAAATTTATATTTAAAAATTCTACCGACAAGTTATATTGCCATCACAAAAAGAAATAGCAAATAGAAAATAGTTCTATTATAACCGAATTAGCAAATTTGGATATTTTTTGATTACTTTAAATTAACCTAGTAACCTCTGTTTCTGACATTAAAACTTACATACTTTTTTGAGAAAAAAACATAGTAGGAAAACAGTGTTGTAAAGGTCAATTCTTATACAGTGACCGCCACAAAAGATAAACCAAATGATTTTTATAATTTTTCAAAAAAAATTTTTTGATATTTATCTCTGCATACACCTAAACTCGGAAAATATTTACGAGGTAGGTGCAAATTTACAAATATAACATAAGATAATAGACATATTAGGTCGGACTAAATAAATTAACTGCCGTAAATAACCCTTATTGCCCTTTAATTTCAAACAAATGTTAAAGCCTTATTACTCTTATAGCATTTAAGTTTATTTAAATTACTTTAAAGTTTTTATTAAATCAGGGTAAAAAATAAAACACCCGTTTTTATTAATTTTACCTTTGTTTTATTAAATTGCAAATATTTTATCCCTAAACGCTGCAACCATGCATACCCTTATGTGTATGCATGGTTGTATACATGACGACTTGGTTTAAAGTAAAGCTTTTAAACTAATATATGAAAAAAAGGAGAAAAATAGATTAAATAAATGTAAAGTAGAGTAGATAGTGTGTAGTGGCCTTGCGGGTCATCTGAGAGTGTCCTTGGTATCTATTTGCGACCTAAAAGGTCCTATTTAAATGATTGTTTTTTTTTGTATAACAATATTTTAGCACTGAACCATTTATTGGCATTCCGACGAATTTTATTTAAATTTTAAATTAACCGCCAATTCATCCCTATACCATTGGTCAAAATATAATACTGGCAACACTGCTTCATATCCCGAATGAATTAGTTTTCTACCAAGTTTCAACAGGTGTGTGTAATTATAAAAACTGTAGTGGCTTTTAACTAGATCCGGAAATATTAAGCTTAAAGGTAAGAATCCTATCCTAGTAATATCAATAGTTGCTAGCTCTTAATCATTGTTTTTCTACTGGGAGGTGTTTAAAATAAAGTTAGATATTTTTTCCGTAATAAAAAGTGAGGTTAGGTGACCGTTAGTATTCTAATTTAAAATATTTTTTGGGGTGCCAACTATTCGTACAACAAACCTCTTGATTTCCAATTATTGGCCCCCATGCCAACAATTGCTGCCTGCGACAAATTTTTTGAGGACCATTTGTTGGCACCATGTATATTGTTATTTATAGTTTTGATAATTTTTTTTTCAGATGGTTAAAAAGAAACCAAATAACACAAAAACTGTAAGAAAAAGATATGACGAAGAACAAGTCCAACTGGCGCTTGCAGCTATTAAAAGTGGCGTATCAAAAAATCTGCATCCAAAAGATACAATGTTCCAAGAGCTACGTTACAATTTAGATTGAGTTCCAAATTTTCCAAAATTAGACCCGGGCCTGATACATATCTTACAGACGAGGAAGAGCAAAAGCTCGTCGAGTGGATCTTGGAAAGTCAACAAAAAGGTTTTCCAAGAAGAAAAATCGATGTCCAATTGTCCGTCAAGCAATTTATGGAGGATAGCAAAAAAGCTAATCCTTTTAAAGACAATATGCCAGGTACTTAATTGCTGATTTAAACAAAGTTCCTCTTAATTCTAAGGGTTTCAAGCTACCAATTTGGTATAACCCTAGGTAATTAAAAATTAAAATCGGTGGTAGGTAATTTTATTTTTTTAGGTCGGCACTGGTATCAGTCATTTTTAAATCGTCACCCAATTTTGACACACAGAACTCCTGAGGCCGTTACAGGAGCTTCGTCACACGTTTCCGAGAATGATATTAAAAAGTGGTTTGCCGATATAGAAGCATACCTTCAATCTAAAGGATATTTTTCTATTCTGGATGATCCCAGTAGAGTGTACAATGGAGATGAGACTTGCTTTTTATTTTGCCCAAAACTGGGCAAAGTAATTGCACCAAAATCTGCAAAAACGTTTATGAAATTGATAGGGGGCAGGCTAAACAAAATCTAACTGTAATGTTTAGTTTTTCTGCTTCCGGCGTCATTATCCCACCTCTTATTATTTTTCCGAACAAAAGGATTAATAAAAATATTGCGAACAGTATCCCTGATACCTGGGGTTTTGCTTCGACCGATAATGGTTGGATGAAATCAGAAGTTTTTATCGACTATATAAAAGATATATTTTATACAAATCTTGTTAAGAAAAATGTCCAATTCCCCGTTATACTTTTTGTGGATGGCCATCAAACGCATCTTACTTATGAACTCAGCAAAGTATGCACCGATTTGCAAATTATTTTAATAGCTTTGTACCCGAACGCTACTAGAATTATTCAGCCTGCAGACGTGGCATGTTTTAAACCCCTTAAAATGTTTTGGAAAAATGGGGTTCTTGAATGGAGGAGAGAAAATCCTTATTGCCAATTGGGAAAACAACATTTTTCACCAATTCTGGACAAAGCTATCCAAAATCTTAGGACAGATACTATCGTTAATGGATTTGCAGCTTTTGGATTATTCCCCTGGAACCCAAATAGTATAGATTTTTCTAAATGTCTTGGTAAAAATTTTTCCAAACAAGAGCCTACACCAATCTCTTCTGGTACCACACCGGCCTTAGATATGGAAAAAGTAACGGCATATAAACATTTTTGTGAGTCTGTGGGCGACAAAATAGTTGTAGAACTTGAAAGAGGAGAGCCAGAAGAGGATCATGGTAACTGTAACTATTACAATGCTTTAAAAAATATTTATTTACAACTTAAACCTTTAAATGCTTCAGATGATAGCCTAATTCAAATAGATATAGTGGAAGAAAGTGATAGCATGAGTTTTACAGAAGATGAACTGTTAAATATGCCGATAGTTTTTGAAATAGCACAACAGAAAGAGGAAAAAGAAGATGCTACCACTGAAAACTACCAAACAAAATCTCATGTTAATGTGACAAAACAGTTACCATACAAAAAAGAGTTGAAAATAGAAGACAAAATATACAAAAAACAGGTAACCACAGGAATGGCACTTTAGATAGGATAAATTTGGATCATAGCGAATATCATGAAAACAATTGTATTGTTATAACTAAACCAGAGAAAGAAAAGAAACAAGTTTTCACAGAAGGTATTTCTAATACTAACAGTGATGAAAAAACAAATAAAATAAAAATAATTCAAAACGTATTAATAACTAAGAACATACAAAATCCAGAGACGAATCTGGAGGTCAAAATTGATAACGCAGAATTAAAGACAAATGATAAAAACGTATTTGGTGCATTTTTGCAAACAGACGAGAAACCGGATGAAATAGTTAAAAAGGAAAATATGCTTTAAAAAAGTAATCAATTTACTGAAGAAAATGTGCCGAAAAATGTTGATATAATTAAAAAAGAAGAAAAGAAAAGTATATCAAATTATTTAGCCATACCTAAAACTCCTGAGCGCGTAGGAAAAGAAATTCCCAAAGGGTATCTTATGTTTTAGTATCCTCAAGTTACAAGAAACATCTTCAAGAAAAAGAAAACCTAAAAATTGAGAAAGAAAAAAAGAAAGAGGAAAACAAATTAAAAAGACTAAAGAAAGCTGAGGAGAGTTCTTTAAAGAAAACTAAAAAATCGTCCACTTTAAAAACAGAGACGGCCACGACATCCAAAAAGGTTACTACTGCAGATGCAAGTGAAAATGAAAGTTTATGCTCTCAGAATAAAAGTAAGAAAAGAAACATTCAAAGTCCTAACAAAAATGCTAAATTCAAAAAACTTGCTATAAATACAAAAGAAGAAATACCGTGTCTAGAGAAAAATAAAAATGAAAACCTATTTGAATCAAATATAGGAACTACAAGTGGTACATTGGAGCAAAACAAAATATTGAAAAGTCATGTTAGAAAACTTTTTGATAGTGAGTTGCATGACGAACCAGAGAAATTCGATTCTGTCACAGACATTAAAATAGAAGACCACGTGCTAAAAAATAACATAATTGTAACTCAAGGCTTGTGTTTTATATGTACATTTAATATTAATCCATTTACTCAAGGTATAAAATGTTCTCAATGTAACAGGCAATATCATTCCAAATGTTTGCAAAAACACAAACTTTACAAAGAATTTTTATTTGCAAATCTTGCAATAATAAGAATTATTGAAATTTAAAATTTTTGTAAACCTAACGTAATTTTAGCTTATACCTAACTTGTAACGAAGAATTTACTAATTTTTTTGGAATTTTTATATTCACCTATAGGCAAAACATATTTTAAGTTGTTTATAATAAACCTTACTAAACAGAATCACTGTTTTTTATTTATTTCAAACTGTTTTTTAAGCTTCGATGTCGTGCCAACAATTGGTTCATTTTGAATGCCAATAATTGGTGTAAGAGTGCCAATAACTAGAACTCGGTACATTTGTAGAATTTCCTAAATTTTATCATTCTTTTAGAAATAAGTTTTTCCCAAAACATCATTTAACTTAAACACAAATAAAATGAGAACACAAGAACCCGATAAAAAAATAAATTTGAAGAGCGATGTATATTCTAGTGTATGAAATATGAAGTAACCGGCTTAAAGTGCCAACAATTGGGTTGTAAAATAAGATGTCAGGAAAGTTTTAAATTTATTAACTTGTAATTAAGTAATAATCAATTTAACTGGTAACCCTTACTTTCAAGTGACATATACGTTTTTTTATTAAATTTTTTAATAAATTACACTTTTGTCTTAGTCCTTATTAAATTTTATACCTGGTGTTAACAAGTCTATTGGCAGGCCATAACTTTTAGAGTAAAAGACATATTAAAATTAGACTGGGATAAGTAAATGGTATAGAAAGAGGACAGTTTCTAAATATTCCTTACTTTTTTGTTACTTCCGGATTGACCGAAGATGCCTCCAATTCTTAATATTTAAATGGAAAACCCTCTATATTTTGACATTTTTGGATTTCTGAGACAATTCTAAATAGTAGTTTAATATTTTTAAAAGTTTTTACGCATTTTTGATTTTTTAAGGGCCATTTGTAGTATTGCTTTTAGTTGGCTATGATTCTTTATTTATGATTTTATTTTTTGGCCCACCGCAAATAAATAGGCATCGTTAGATTCGTCAAAAATCCATTATTTAAAAAGTGCTTGTCTAAAAAGGTTGCCATTTGAAAAATAATAGATACTAAAACTTGGAAATTGTATTTTTCCAACATCACCCAAGGTCACTAGAATAATGTGCACTTAATCATGGCCACCTAGATGCAATATTTAAAATAACTTTAGAAAAAATGAGGTATTAAAAACTTTTTAAAATGTCTTATTCTGACTTTGAATTGTCTCAATAATCCAAAAATGTTAAATTGGGTGTTTCATTTACAAATTTAAAATTAAAGCCACTTCCGGTCAAACCGGAAGTAACTGAAAGGAGGAAAATATTCACACGCAAACTCTTCGCTGCTTATATCATTTACCTATACTGAGTCTCATTTTGACATGTGTAAAACTCTAGGAGTTATGGCTTGTCTAATAAATTGGTTGAAACCCGGTATAGTCTCTGGAAAGTTAAAAAAGTTCTCTGCTATGCAGTAATAAGAGCAATTAAATTAATGAGTTAATTTATTTTATTTAATAATATTTATTTCAAATATAAACAAATAAAATCAATGAGATTTACATTTTATTTACGTAGGTGCAACCATATAGAAATTACATGTAAAGTTAATTAAAGCTACAGCATTTTCACCTGTATGAATTTATATATTAAATATAGACTGCAATAAAAATAATGTTATATTTAAAAATAAATAGGCAATAGCATTGCAATTAAAAATAGTAAGCAATAATACTGATTACCTAATGATTTTTGTTCTGGGCCATTAGGAACTTCTTGGGCATTAATCGGTTAATAAATAAATGATTTAAAATTAAAAGCAATATGTAGATGCATTGGAAGCCTAATTTAAAATTGTTAGGAATTATACTGAGTGTTACATAACCTTAAGTCCAATTTATTTCCATTTTAAATGAAACAATCCCTATATTGTTTCCGTTTTAATTTAAGGAATAAAAATAAGGCAAGTTTATTTAGCGATATTTAGATTTTTTATAGCAAAAATACCGGGTATTACAAATTCGGGGGCACCATTAGGCGCTCTGAAACGGTAAGAAATACAGGGTTATTTAAATTGGGGCGAAATTGCACAATTTTATACTTAACAATATTCCGTTTTATTAAAATTTTTAAAGCTGGTCCAAAACTATCCGAAAAAAACCGAAATTTTGCGAAATATTTTATATTTTATTATTTCAGTTATTTGATCAGATAATTTAAAACAAGAAAACACATTTTTATTGCAGCTTTTCCTGTTTTATAAACTGATCTCCTTAAATTTTATATCCGACGTTTTGTCTTTGAGCCATCAACTTTGTTTTTTTTTTAATAGGCGAAATATTTGATTTTGCACTTAATTAACTTGTATAGCCTTGTATTTTAATTCCTAATTTAACGACATATCAGACTTTACATTGATTCGGCGTTTTAAAACGAAAAACCATCATTATACTTACTAATTACTCGTTATTATTCTTTTTATTTATTTATTCAGTTATAATTCAACTTACAAGCTACACGAATTAATATTATTAACATACATTTACTTATACGTATTAAAAATAAAATTTATTCCAAATTCTCAATCCATTTTATAGCAGCCTATTCTAAAATCATATATGCATACTAACCTGCGACCGCAAAATTCCCTGAGAGTTTAGGATAAAATCGTAATTTTTGATGACAGAATACTAAGTAATTATTTTTTTGTTTAAAACGTCGCATAAACGTAAAGTGAGATATGTTTTCAACTTTAAATTACCATACAGGGTTATTAAGTGCAAAACCAAATATTCCGCTTATAAAAAAAAGTTGATTATGGTGACTCAAAGACAAAACGTCGGATTTTAATTTTTTTTAAAGGAATAAAATGGCAATTGTAATGTGTCGTGTGTTTTAAGATATCTTTTACAATAAATAAAAAAAAAAAAATAAAAACCATTGCGAAAAATGTGTTGGTTCTTCCGGATAATTTTTGAACAGCTGCAAATATTTAAATTTTTGAAACAGAATATTGTTAAGCATAAAATTGGGCAACTTTGCCCCAATTTAACCAAACCCAAATGCCCCTCAAATTTGTTACGTAGGTTTAATGCTTTTAAAATATGTTAAACTAATTTGTTACAAAAACAATATATAATTTTTCTGTATCGGATAAATTTGGTGTTGTTTAAATGGAACCTTCAGTATATTTTTTTCAATATTGCAAAAATTAAATTTTTCTGTTTTTAAAATATGGATTGCATGCCGATTAAAATTATTACTTACCATTTAAATTTTGTTATATCCAACGATACTAAAAAACAACAACAAAGCTATTGGTCAATTTTTTAAAAGTTAATAAATACCTTATTGTTAAAATAGGCAGCGCCTATTTAACATTTTTTTTAAGACTAACGATAACGTGTTTGGAATAATAAAAAATATACAGACTGTTCCAACTGAAATACCAAAGCTATTCTTTATATTAAAAAGGAAACCTTACCTATATTTTTTTTGTATGGGAGTCGCTTAGAAAATTTACTTTGTTTTTATTACCTAAATCCAAAATATTCTTATATACCTACGTGCAGTGCCGTATTATCCATTAGGCTGACTAGGCTACAGCCTAGGGCGCCATGAAAAAATAGCGCGCCAGACAGGGGAGTAATAGGCGCTAGTGGGGATATAAATAAAATAAACGCGAAATGGACAGAGTGAGCTTTAATGGAGGTAAGGACCTTTTTTTTTTTTTTTTGCTCTTCAAAACTTTTTGAAGGAAGGAAAATAGGCGCTCTGGGAATTGTAGCCTAGGGCGCCTCACACCCTTAATACGGCCCTGCCTACGTGGTGTTGTATTTAAAATGTGTAAGTAAATTGCACTTAAAGGTAGTTTATATAAAATTACGACACTTAAACACTCTGTATAGATTTTAGTGAAAAATTAAAATCTATTTTGTTTTAGACAAAAGTAAGGAAAGGTAAGTCTCATTATTTTTTTGTATTTAAAGATCCTATATACCTTAAATCCCTTTTGTGTTTTTGTTTCTGATAAAACTAACTTTATTTTTTATTTTTATATGTGTAAAATTAACTTATCTGTAGGGTGTGCCACTTAAAAACATAAGTTTATTATGATTTTTTTAGCACTCTGCATAATCTATACTATTATTATAAAAAGTAGGTTTTGTAACTTTATTTGTTTGTTTGTAAGGGCTAATCTTCGCAAATACTGGACCAATCATAAATATTCTTTTACAATCAGAAAGCTATACCATTTAGGAGAGCTATTATGGGGTATATTTTATTATTATTAAACAAAAAGATTAGAGAAAAATATAACTAACGCCTAACAAAGTGGGCACGGGTCGGCTAGTTTGTAATCATTTTAAATTATGCTCCTTATTCACATAACATATGCATCAAAGATATTTTTAAATTAATGAACAGTTTTTGTAACAAAAACCAAGGCGTTTGTGGTGCGCCATTCTGTACATATGTTACAAAAAACTTTCTACTAATTTCATAAATTGATAAAAAAAAGTAGCAAAAATGCATCTGTAAATTCTTTGTTTTCAAATTGATTTATGTATATTTTATTTTATATTAAATTGCTAATAATATAAGCGAATAGTTAAATTTAAACGTTTTGTTCCATCACGTATTCTTGCACATGAATAGGTCAAGGTTATACAATTTATAGAGCAAATTTGCAGTTCTGATATATAAATGCTAGTTTTAGAACTTATGTGTTTAATATTTTAAACAAAAGTCTAAAAATATAAAATTTTGATTTCATGTAGTGTGCATTCACTTGAATAATTTTTTTCTAACCTATTAATTTAATTATTACACACAGGGTGCTCAAGAAAAGTCAACAATATTATTAGAAGGCCTAATAAAATAAGGCTTTAAAACATAAAATCACCTTAGCAAAAAATCAATGGATTTCTACATATTGGCATTTAATAATATTTTTACAATTTTAAATCATCTTGTATATCCTATGGGGATTTTGCTAAGGCTTCTGCTAATCAAAAAAAAGCGGAAGTTTTAATAAAGCATAACATTTTTCCACAATATCAAAAATAAAAAAGTTGCAGGTACTTATAAGTTCCATTCAAGGACACACCTTGGGTGTAAAGAACTTTTAATGTTTGTTTTGATCAATAATATGGCTATTTAAGTAGTACTGCAAAACTAAATAAAACCTTAAACGAAAGTTCTTTTTTGGATGACAACTAAAAATCTGCTCCAATAGGATGAATTTAAAGAATTTTAGGTGCGAATATCTCAAAAACCAACGATTTTTTTCTGGATTGCTCATGAATTTTACTGTCAGCCCCTTCAGTATAATCGCTGACTTTTCAGGTTCCCTATATAGAAAATTAAACGCATTGATGTAGGGTGTTTCCTGATTAGCAAAAAAAAATAAGAACATATTACTGAGCTGAATCTATAAAAAGGGTTTATAAATAAAGGTTTAAAAATGAAGTTTCCAAAATAAAGAGTGTTAAACTTTCCTAAAAATCGTTTAAATGTTTATTTAAAATAATATCTTAAATAATGGCACTGTGAGTAACAATAGTAAGGGGTTTGTTTAACCCTGGCCCAACTTAACATAGTCCAGTGGCACCTTAAGTAACAGAAATATTTCTGACAAAAAGAATAATGTGCGCCACTGATTTATGTGTAGGCAAAAAAAGAATAAAATATTATTTTTTACGTAGCTTGCTAAGTTTTTAAAAATTATAATAAAATTCTCTAAATTGCAAATTCCTGGACCAAACAAGAAACAATAGGAAATTTTCGTCAACAATAAAAAATAAATAATTAAATACCTTTTATATCTAGTCTGACAGGTTTTACTGCAAATCAAAACGATTAAAAAACAGCACCTTTTAAAGAGTAGTAGAAAAAATTAGTAAATCCATATATTAGAAAGCATTAAAAAAGAAGTATGCATACGGTTTAATAAAACCTAAAAATACGATATTGCAGAACCTGAGAATTCCAGAAGAGCAGTAATAGTAATCCTAAACCTTAAAGCGATTCCGACCACCGACAGTTTTCACATTCCTGCAAGCAGTATTCCGACTATAATAGTCGAATTCACGTATGAATGTCTATATTACTTTTAAAGAAATATTTCTTTGGCTTTTTTTTATTAAAATGTGCGTTACTGTATTTGACATTTAAGGACATAAAAAGTTTGCTATACAGGCTGTCCTTAAAGTTAAACCGTATAATTTAAAAGGTAAATCCTTTGAAAGCCGATTCGTGCTCTAGTACAGACAAAAATTAGGAGCTTTCTAATTGGTAAAATAAAAAAGTCTGTTAAAAAAACACATTTATGGTTTCATTACCTTTGCTTTGGGTTTACACTTATAAATTAATATTATATAAATAAAAAATGTATTTTAAAAAATAATTAAATTAAATTTATGGCAATTAGATTTATTCCAGATATTAAATTTTTAATTATGGGATTGTGATTCAAGATATATCCATTTAAAATAAAGTAATACATTTATGCAAAATTCTCTCCTATATTTTTCTACCATTTATGTTTGTTGTGTTTAAGCTAAACCAAAAAAAATTAGCAGATGACTGAAATAGTGCATAATAATGATGTGCTGAGTTCCATAAAAAAAATAACCCTTGAAATGTGTAATAAAATAATTAAAATTTTAAAGCTCGTGTCAAAGTTAAAAATATTAATTTAAAAGAATATTATTTAACACCAACTTGGTGTGAATTTTCTTACCGAATACCACACGTGCTTAAATTATTCGGAGAAATTTTTCTTGGCTACGAGTATCTTAAAAATTCGCAATAATTTTCAAAATATTCGTGGCCTTGAAAAAATTTTCGGAAATAAATTTAGCACAAAAAATATAGTTTGGTTATTAGTTGGTTTTAAACTATATGCAGGGTTGCCATTTAAAAACTAAACAGAGCTAATTTTGGGCAATCCAGCTCATTTAAAAAAAAATTGTTAGGACACATCAATTTTTAATTTTAGAAGGAAATATTTTTTGCCACTTTCATCCCCTAAACTGCAACTGTTTAGCAGAAACTCACCTCCAAATTCTTAAATGCAAAGAGAAGTTAAGTTATATTTTTTTGAAAGTCTTTTGACCCTGATTTTACCTGCCAGGTTTGACTTCTCTGAAATAACTTTCGTGGATATGACAGCTTTTCAAAATTTCGTTTTTAACGTATAATGTAGTTAATCAGCTGTAAGAGCAATTTACTTTAAACTAAGGAAATATAATAAAAAATAAACGATCTATTAAATAAGATATCAATTAAATAATCTTTCTAGCGATGATGTAAGTTACCCCTAAAATTACAATAAAAATGCATATTCTTTTAGTGTTAATGTAATCTTTAAGTTTCTGTCTTACTCATGAAATTATACTTTAATAAATATCAAAAAAAAGTTTTTATGACTATTTTACATTAAGAATTTGGGTTGGATAATGTTTATAATATTTTTAATAATTTCACTTACGTAACTTTTTAATTATTTAAAACTTGCTAAGAAATTGGCTTATTTATTTCGTAAGTCCACTTTTAAATATGACTCTGTTTAATAATCTTATTTAACGAATAATTTTAAATTTCTTATTATAATTTTACTTTGTTGCTTAAATAAATTTGAAAAACAATCTAAATAAAACATTGTGTCTGCTTAAGTTTAAACCATATTGGAAACTTTTTATTAATAATTTTACGAAAAAAAGTTATTCTTTATAAAAAGTTCTGCATGGTGTAAAACCAAAAATGCAATCAGCAAATAATAATTTTTGCATTAGTATATGAGGTATGTCAAAAAATATGAGTTTTGCTCAAGAGAAAGTACCTTTATTTTTAAGAATATTAAAAATTTGTATTAAGAAAAGATGTTTAGGATTAAAAGACTTAACATTTAAATATGCCAATATGATCATTTTCCAGAAAAAACGTTTGTTGCGATAATAAGCATTTCTGTGACTTTTCGCTATTTTGACCCATTTTAGGCTTTCTTTATATACATTTCGAAGTAAGTATGTGCAGTAATGTAGAAACTTAAATTTTCGCCTTAACGCATAAAAAATTTAAAATAAAATATTTTTGAACAGATTTCCATATTTAAATGTATTTTTAATTTTTAACATCTTTTGTTTTATAAAATTTTTTGATATAATAAATAAAAGTACCTTCCTGTTAAGCAAAAAACTAGTATCTGATAATCATTCAGCATCTCATTATCTGACATCGTTAATAAATTTTGTTAATATAGCATAATTTTTGTTCGTTCCACGCAGTTTTTCCGATGTTTATTTTTGTTCTGGCGAATGGTTCATCATCGCTTATCGCCCCATAGGCTTCTTGAACTTTTTCTTTTGTTTTTTGTTCTACTTCTAGTAGTTTTTGTTTTAGTTTTTCAAGGTAACCCTCTCGTTTGAAAATAGCGGTAACTGTCGTTTTTGTTTAAAAAGAATGACACGCCTGGTTATTAAGGTTATAAAAATTTAAAACGCATTTAAATATGCCCTATTGCATGTAAACATTATCTTAAAAAAATGAAATTATAAAATAAAATTACCACGCTGCAACGAAAGACACTTACTGAAACAGTCCAAGAAATTTTACTTTAAAAATTTAATCTTACCTTTTTAAATTCGAGAATAGCTAGAAAAATAAAAACATGCCCTATGTCATAACTCTTTATTAAACGATCGACTCATATCATGGGTATATTTGGTTGTCCACTTTATGCCATATTCATCAAAATATAACGTTAGCGGCATTTATCCCTCCGTGAAAAGTCTCCCGCATTTATCCTATTTTATTAAAAACTTTTTGACGAAATATAATCCCTATTAAATAGGTATTTTTTGTTGTTACATAATTGCTAATTCAAAATTAAAATACCTTGTTTTAATTTCTTTTTTTTTCAAAGTAAATAAGATCCGCTAATAAATTAAAGACATAAAAGCTGTATTTTTATTTGCCCAATCTAAAGAAGACCTATTAAATGTAATTAAGTAAGGAATAAATAACCCCCTTAGTGTAATTAAATACATTGCCAAGTTAAAACAAAACTGGGTATAAATATTTAAGATTAAAAAGAAACATTTTTTTTCAAGTTTGTATCTTAAGAACCAGGAAGTTACGGACCCATGTTTATATTTTAAAAATAAAAATAAGGTAAGTTTATTGTGTAATTCCTATATCAAAATGTAACGGTTTTAAGATATTTGGGGTTTTTGGATAATTAACTTAAAAAAACACAAAACCTAATTTTTTGATATATTTTTTATTTTAAATGGAACACCCTTTATATTTTCCAGAATTTTTTTATGTCACATAGGCCATGGTTATTTTTAAAAACAACGGATTCATTGACCTTCACATAATTGAACTCACGGCGATATTATTTAACAATGAAATATTCCTGCATTACCGTTACAAAAAATACGACAACAAAGCAAGTTTTCAAAGGTCATTTTTTAAACAACCATGACCTATGTTACATTTTTAAAGAAAAAAATATTTAATTTTAAGATTTTTGGAAAATATACTTCTTCCATTTAAAATAAAAAAAAGTTACCCTATGTTAAAAAATAGAGTTTTTTTTTAAATAAATCATTTAAAAATCCTGAATATTTTAAAACCGTTACATTTTTGACATAGAAATTACTTAAGAAACTTACCCTATTTTTATTTCTAAAATCTATAAATGGACAGGGTGCTCCATTTAAAATAAGCGATTAATTTGCACTTCATAGTAACTAATAATAAATATTAATTTCTAGACACGCTGTATAATTTTTGGCAGAAAAATTAAATGAAGGTGATGGCACAGTATATTTTCTAGCAAGATAACATAATATACAAAGTCAAACCTAAGTAAGATAGGATATATTAAAAATTTGTTTTTGTAATGATTTTTTTAAAAATCCTAAATATCTAAAAACCTTTTATTTTTGGTATAGGGATCGCTATAAAAACTAAAGTTAGTTTTTGTATCAACAATTTCAAAATTAACTAATATACAGGGTGTTTCATTTTAAAAAAACATAAGTTTGATAGGGATCTTTTTTCGGATCACCCTGTATAATTCCTTATAATTTTAAAATATGCTTCCAATATACCGACATATCCCTGTAAAAATAATTTAAAAATATTGTAAGCGTGTTTGTATTAGAGACCGGTTTGTGGTGTACCACCCTGTATTATATGCGTACAGGCAATGCGTGGAAAGGAGACAATATAACGCGAATACCGGCATGTAAAAATTTCGGATTGGGTGACTCATAGTGCATTTGATGAATGTTTTTATCGCGCCCACATCATAACCTTTGGCGGTGTAACCTCATGTTAGTCACATAGCATATAGTTCTCAATGACTAAAGCTTAGTTTATAAGCTTGCGAAATGCGATTTGCGAATCGAGAAACGTGTTCTGATTGGTCAGTTTGTAACGAAACCTTCGAATGTTCTTACAAATTGACCAGTCAGAACAAGATTCGCAATTCGCAAATCGCATTTCGCAAGCTCATGGGCTTTAGGGTACATCATTGTACTGAATCCGATTCAACCGATCGGATAAAACCTAATCCGATAGAAAATTGCGACATACACGTTTCAGATTGTGTATTGACCACCATCGCCATAAGTCAATCCTGTTTTTTAAGCGATTTGAGTTGAATTCATTCCAATCTGAAGTTATATTTGTACGATATTCACGATTTTGGAAAATGTTTAAAAATTACAGTTAAGTCAAATAGCTGATAAGTGTAGAAACAAAATAGTGAGAAATAAAATGAACCTAAATATTAGCTAAAATATTGTCATAGTTTTTTTAGTGATTTGCTTTGTTAATTTGTCTTATTTTTGAAATTAAATGAAATTCATTTAAAAAAATACCACAAAAGTAATATTAGAAGTTTATTTTTATTTGTTTGCTCTCTTTATCATTGTATATACTTTTCTTTGTCTATTGTGAAAGACTTTACAACTGGATTATCTGCGTCCGATAAATTCTAGGACGAATGGTACAGTATTGGGTTTAATGCGATTCGTCCAATGGGATTCAACTTTTACGATGTACACTTAGTCAATTATTAATTATTAACTATTAGCACAAGCCTCTAAACGTCGAATTTTTGTCCACTGATACCACTTACATTGAGATCTAAACGGCAGTTTTAATTAAAAGTTAATTAAAATCTGTGGTGTTTCATAAAGATTACTGTAAATAAATGGCAAATTTATATTTTTTTCGATTGGACGGGTTGTAAGCCAATGTACCTTTTCCTATGGTTTCGATATTTATGGATGACGTTTGTCATATTTACTGATGACGTTTGTCAAAGTCAATCAACAATACAAGACAATGTAATAGCATGCTAAAGTTCTCGTCAGTAGAGAAGATGCCACGGCGTCATCACTTCTGTCTCACTTTCAATTATTCTCCTTTTTGTTGCTTGCACACGATGTAAACGACGCGTTTAGACAGCGATAGTTGATTGCCGTCTTTATTTGTATGACGCTTGTGGCATCTTTGTAACTAGTTTTTAGTCTAACATATTATACCGTGGTCAAATTATTAAAATGTGTATGTTTAATAACCCTAAAATAAAATTTGCTAAATCTAAAATTAAAAAAGAAATAGAAGAAAAATAGTATATGCAATTTGTTAAAAAAACATATTTCTTAACTCTTGCAGTAGTTGCACAATATACTATTATTTAAACATTTTTTTATTTTTTTGTACGTATTCTCTAAATTATTGAAGTTGGACATACCATTATTATTGCCTATTGTCTTGTAACTGCTGTCTGTGGCAAATTGACTCGACTTGCCCTTTCAATATACAATAGCATTATCTTTATTTTCCGTGTCTTAAACTCTAAACCACTCTAGAAAAAAATATATTTTACGAGTAGGGGAAGCTCCATCGCTTAAACTCTGGTCACGAATCTTCACTTATACTTTTATACTGAAGACTGGATCAGCAAGCACCGTTTATCTGTTATTTGCCTCGAGTGTATAAGGGAAAGAAAGAACACGTAATAGAAAATATTTTGCCAAATTCTCATATATTGGAAAAAAGCTAAACGGGTTTTGCTACAGGCAGTTTGTTTGTTCTTTTTAAAATAAATACAGCCAAACATACAATTGTATCCTTAAGCACGGTTTAAAAAAAACAGTTTCTATTAACAGTTTTTATAGACAATAATTTTATTTAAAAAACTAAATAAATTTAAGAAACCTATTGTTAAAGGGGGGTAAGGTATTTAATTTCAACTCACGTTTTCAAAGTCGGTGCCCCTGATAACTCCAAAACCACTGCACCGATCCTTTTGAAATTTTAAACACTATTTCGGTACATCATTTACGAGGTAACGCTGTCGAGTTTTTTTTTAAGCGCATTGGTTTAAGGGGGTAAGGTATTCAATTCACAACTCACGTTTTCAAAGTCGGTGCCCTGATAACTCCAAAACTACTGCACCGATCCTTTTGAAATTTTAAACACTATTTCTGTACATCATTTACGAGGTAACGCTGTCGAGTTTTTTTTTTCATAATTTTGATTTTGCAATAACAAATTAGCCGATTTTTTCCCACAAAATTGTGTTTTTCACTTCAAAGTGTTCGAAAAAATGAAAAAATTTGGAAACAAAAAAAAACTCGACAGCGTTACCTGGGGAAAACTATTATCTAACGAATGAACTTTGATTTTTGATTTCGGTTGATCCAGCACCAAGTTATGAGGGGCACCGCAATTCAACTTTTTTCGAGACACGTCCGAACAATTGCTGCCATTGCCCTATTTTTTTAATATTTTTTTGTAAAAATTTTATGAAACATTCTTCGAATGTCATACTTTAATGTACCATTGGTTGAGTAAATAAATTTTAACTGTGTCGTCATAAAAAAAATCACGAAAACATGGCTTTTTTGTACGATTTGACCTTAGCCCCCTTAAAACAATAAAAATACGTACTACCAAAATACACGTGGTCGAAAACCATTGACCTGAACTAACAGGCAGTTGCTAAAATATTGCCGGCCTCCCTAATATAGGTTTTGTTCCAGCAGGCTGTCAGAAATTTTTGCAACCGTTCGGATTCTGCGCACGTCAAATTTCTCGTTCCAGCAGTGCCATGTTTGTAACATTATATAATTATTGTTTGTTGTTACAGCAGTAGTTTTAAGATGTTGTTAACTTGTTGGAAACTGTTTGAAAAGTTTGCAAACTTTCTTTAAACATTACGGACAATCTTTAACATAACCTTGCTTGTACTGACATATAAGCAGTATGCACGCCTTGTTTATTTTTGGCTCCAGCACAAAACTGTTGCCAAAATTTCTGACTAATGTTTGTAACAATTTTTGCGTTTTACGATTGTTGCTAACATGTTTCCAACATTCTGCTGAAACAAACCTATTAATGTGGAGCGCGACATGACAGTGTAAACATTTTTTTAGTTTTAAAGTGTTGTGTGTGTAAAATTTAATTATAGTTAGAACAATAAAGCTTTTTTGAAGTTAAAGTTGAAAAAGAATAGTATTTAAATATTCATAAAAAAGATTTAGTACAATGCAATAGAAGGTTTAAGTAAGCCTGAGGACTTTTTGATATGTCGTCAATTTTTTTTATATTATCATGGCTACCCCTCAAAATTTCAGACTCCTTCTTGGCCACCCCCATACTAAAAAGCTGGCATCACCGCTGCTTATGGGACGGACAAATATAGTGTTTTTGACTATATTTTCACCTTTTTTCATTTTTGCCGTCAATAACTTTAAAATAAATAACGTTATTCGGAACCGGTTTTGTAGGAAGCCCAAGCCCAGTTGTTCAATTAACAAAATAACAAAATGGTTTGGTAATTTAAATAAAACACAATGTATATATTTTTAAATATTTCCGCTTAAAAAAAAATAAAACATAAGCTACGGTTTATTAAAAAAAAAAAAAAAAAAATTTGACAATAAAACTTGAATTGAAGATATATGTTCTGTAGTTCGGCGGATTCATTTAATGGATGGTAATTGTTTGGGTACACGCCAAAAAATTAAATTAAAAGTACCAAAAACCAAAAAATTAAAACAAGTAAAAAGATAACTAAAAAATCGACGTTTTGGTGGCAAGTCTGCCACCGTTGTCAAGATAAATTGAATAAAAATAATAAAAATAAAAATTAACTATTATTAAGGTTTTAAATTTTAATTTTTTTATCGTTTTTATGATATTCTGAAAACTCTTTGACATTAAATGTCTTAATGTTTTAATTTTTTGGTACTTTTAATGTAATTTTTTTGGCGTGTACCCAAACAATTACCATCCATTTTATAAAAATTTGCTACATACAAGGTAATAGGAGACAAAAATATGGCAATAAAGCTCTGGGCTATTCACATAATCTACTAAAAGTTTTAAAAAAGTAGTCTTGCTTTACAAAAACTATTACTTTGTAAATTAAATATAGCTTTGTTGCCCTATTTCTTTTTTCTGTAACCTTGTGTGTAGCAAATTTCTATTGTCAAATATCTTCTTAATACTCTTACTACCTTGCAGTTAATGTTTTAAAGATCAATAACTTCATTATTTTTTAAATAACTATAGCTTATAGTATATTTTTTAGGAGGAGGAAGACTGGGTTTTAGGATTGAAAAAAAAGTACATGGTGTTTTATTTCAAATAACAAAGTTATTATATCTACTATATCCAAAAATCGGCCATTTTGTTCTTGTTTTTTTTCTATCTGTGGACAAATCACGAAGGCTAAAAGCCTAAATACTAACGTATCGTGGGTGTCTTAAGCGAGGTAAGAGGCAGTTTGTTGACACGGGACTTAAATACTTGAAGATTTGGGGAGAAGGCAGCAGGTTCCACCTTCTAGAAACTCCAGGGATAAAAGAACGAACAAAGTGTGAAGTTTGGGGCTTGTCCAGTTGAACGGTATAGGGATGCACACGCGCGAAACCACGAGTTTCTATGTTGGGAAGCGTGAGTGGAGGAACTATACTGGACAATTAATTTGTTAATGGAATATCACATCCAAATAGCGAGGACCTAATACAAAGCTTGGGGCTTCCTGCAAAAACAAAATATTGATTAAGTTATTTGTTTTAAAGTTGATTGTGATCAAAATGGGTAAAATTTTAGTCGGACACCCTGTATTATCAGGTGCGCGATACAAAAACTGAGTGTGTAGCCTTGGCACAACATTATTTTGTGCTGTCGTATGCGCAGTAGTGGTACACGATCAGGGCCGGATTTAAGGAAGGGCCAGGTAGGAGCTCTGGCCCGGGGCCCCACAAATTAGGGGCCCTTACAGGGGAATGTATGGACCTCCACCTTAAAAAATAAACTAACATATGGATCGATGAAGACCCTTGGGGGTACAAAAAGGGATTTTCACTAGTTATAACCTATAAAATGATGAGAACCTTTCTTTTTCATCCACTCACTTTTACTTTCAGGGGGCCCTTGCAGTCTCATTGCCCCAATTCCTCCACACCTCTAAATCCGGCCCTGTACACAATGTTCATTTATGGTAACAGAATATCTCTTTAGGTCGACCGGTCGGTCAACTGGATTGATTGGGTGTCTGTCTTTTAAAATATAGGCACATTTTTAAATAATTTTTGTCTGGTTACAGAACAGATTTATATTACGGTTTATAGGGAAAATATACCCAATTGTAGTTGAGTTAAATAATCGTTAAAATGGCGTCCATAACAGGCGCGGCTTGTCCAGAAGGTCATTTGGTCAATGACCCAACGAACTTATAATAAAATTAAATAATAATACCAAATAATCCTAACATGAAAAAAGTACAAATTTATTATTATGCAAAAACTCACTTCGTGAGAATTAAGAGAATTTTCTAGGTCATAATTTACCTAGTGCAAAAATGCAATTAATTTAAAATAAGAAAGCATGTACTTGCAATCCAGAGAGTTAAAAAAACATATTATTAAAAAGTACAAATTTATTATTATGCAAAAACTCTCTTCGTGAGAATTAAGAGAATTTACTAGGTCATAATTTAGCTAGTGCAAAAATGCAATTAATTTAAAAAGAAAGCATGTACTTGCAATCCAGAGAGTTAAAAAAAACATATTATCGTATCACGGTCAATGCCTAGAGGCAGCCCTTGATAAAATGAGTGAATACGTTGTTTATGCGGTTGCCTACATTGCACCGTATGATATGATTTTTGCTTTCGCGGTCTTGAAAAATGTTTATTTTTTTTTAAATTAAATTGTCTTTGCAATGGATATTTATATACCTATTTTTTTCGGCAGAAGTATAAACATTTCATTATTAAAGTCTGTCTATAAAAATAGTTAATTTTAATTGTATAGAAAATGTAACACTTTAAATAGCGAAGCACAATTAGTTGCTTACAAAATTTTACCCACAAAAAAATTAAGCCACCGGCCGCGCCTGGTCTATAAATTACGTGAGCCGTCGTTTTACATTTTTTGATCCCCTTCCGTTTTGGTAAGATTTTCTTTATCCCCCAATATCACTTGAGATTTTTTGCACAATTTCTCAAACAGAAATTGACTGTTTGTTTTTGTTTTTGATTGTATTTCACAAAAAAAAAATTAACAGGAAAAAAGAGGTCCTCAAACCAAAAAGTTACTTCACGGGAAAAAAAAGATCCTCGAAACATAAAGTTACTTGTGATTGTTCCCGGATAACATATTTTTCCTGGGGGACCTGCCCAAATCTTGACAGTCTTTTTCCTGTTTCTAGCGGAAGAAAAAATACGTGATATGTGAACAGTAAGATTAAATAAGGTTTAACTCGATTCGGTCTCCCCACTCCCTGAACGCCTCACATAATTTATGGTCGCCCCATAACCAACAACCCTTTGCAATAAGTAATTTTAAAAGAATGTAGGACTTTTATTGTCTTTATTGTAACTATTTACACAATGTTTCGGGCAGTCCGATCTCTGTCCGTTTTCAAGTGTAAACAGTTTACTTGGCAAATTTAAAATACCAAAATAAAATTTAAATCACCATGTGTGTCACTTATTAAGACAATTTTAATATAATTTCCTTTTGATATTACTTAGTAGTTAAGACACAATAATATTTAGGTTTCTTGGATAAAAATAAAAACAATATTTTATTTCGTCCATGAATAAACCTAATTTTACCTCTATTTTTTTATTTTCAATTAAAAAAAAGTTATTTTTATAAAAATGTTAGCTTTGTCTAAAATTTTAAAAGATATAATAAAAATTGTCCCAGTGTAACTTAAAATCGCCAAAATATTATTTTGAAAAAAAAAAGAATTCAGATAATACATTTTTAAATTTAAAATAACTTGATTAAAAATAATAAAAAATGTCTAATATATATATATTTATATATGCCTATGTTAACTTTGGCAATTAAGTGTAAACTAAAATAATTATGCTTTTCTTAAGAAATTATTTATTTTACTTTTTATGTTCAAATAATATTAAGTTAAGCCAAAATGTATGTAAGCAGTAGCTCAAAAGGTAAGGATTTATTCAACAAAAAGTTTACATTTCTATTACTTTTTATGTTATGTTAAGTGCATAATGTGAAGTGGGACAG
Source organism: Listronotus bonariensis (assembly GCA_014170235.1). Taxonomy (NCBI): domain Eukaryota; kingdom Metazoa; phylum Arthropoda; class Insecta; order Coleoptera; family Curculionidae; genus Listronotus; species Listronotus bonariensis. The sequence goes on from JACEGR010005707.1 coordinate 40,391, forward strand.
CACAAGCCGTCAAATGATACTTTAACCATGTGTTGCATATTATGTTTCCTACGACCGTATAAAAAATTCTCAAATTTACATTTTGTACGTACCTATTATACGTATTCATATTTAATTTTTTTAACTTATAGTAAATTTTAATTTTTGTAGCACGACCATAATATTGCAACAAGAAGTAATTGTTTTATCCTGTTTTTAAAGGTACAGGGTGGCGCCTTTTCGTTGATCTTGCATGGTATTGCGAAAACTAAACAAATTGCACAATTTTGATTTTAATTTTTAAAACAAATTCAGTGGTAAAAGTAAATTATGGCTAACTTGATTCGTTCTGAAGATACAGAGTGCTTTTTAAATTTTGTCAATTTGGCCAGGCACTTGTAACTCGTCTGATATTAGAGATAGAAATAATGTATTTAGAAAAGTTTTAGGGATTTTGCGGCGTACCTTATTTTTCCATTGAATTTTATTTTAAAGTTATAACACAAAGTTAGGTTTTTTAAATGGAACACCCTGTATATTTATTCATCAATTAAAAGGTCTTTTTAAAACTAGTAAAAATACTGCAATAAACATATCTATTTGTAATAGATTCGGAAATGTGGTAATCATCGGGAATTTTTTAACAAAACACCCTATAAATTATATTACCGTTACAAAGATATTTTAAAGAGGTTTGACAAAATGCCACATTTAATCCATCTATCTCTAGTTTTAAAAATATGACCATATAAATCTAAAAATAGTATATATACGTATTAAGATTTGGACGCTCATATTTCCAAAACTGTTAGCGAAAATCATTTTAAATGTGGTAAATTCTTAAAGGTCATTAAAATGTCTTTTAAATAGTAATACAATATACAGGGTGTTTTATTAAAAAAAACAACTTTGTGTTATACCTTTAAAATAAAAGTCAATGAAAAAATATAGATACGCCACTAAATTCTACGTAAAAATCTCTAAAACTTTTCTATTTACATTTTTTCTATCTCTGATATCCAATCAAGTTACAAGTGCCTGGGCAAATTGACAAAATTTAAAAAAAACTTTATATTGTCAAAACAAACTAAGTTAGCTATGGTTTTCTTTTACTATTAAATTTGTTTTAAAAATTAAAATTGAGAATGCGCAATCAAATTTGTTCTATCTCTTTTAGTTTTCGGTATACTCCGCAAGGTCAACAAAAAAGCGCCACCCTGTACGTTTACATTTGACACTTATTGCATAATATTTATGTCAGATAGAAATTCTGAATAATGTAAACGGCCACAAATTTAACTAAGTCATTTTGTTTTAACAGTTCTAACATTCTTAAGTAATATATAGTTAAAGTTTTTTGAAGAAATAATTTTTAATTACATTTATGACATTCATAAATCGTCATTAAAACTATATACATAAAAAAATGTTTTTAGCTCATCACAAATTTTGTATTAAATTGTCTATATTCCCTAAACCATAAAATCCCACTTAGTGTGCTCTACCTTTAAACCGACGATATATTGACACTTGTGTACGATTAAATGTAAAAAGTCGTGTGGAACAAATTTTGACTTGCTTGATAAAAATTTTATACGTTAAATAGTCGTCTACTTTTGAATTAGTGTCTGATATCAGTCTCGTTGAAGATGGCTAATAAAAGAAAGGGGTTAGGAAGTGTAACGAAAGGTTTAATTATTATACACAGTAAAAAAACCCAAACTTTGAGATAAAGGAAAGTTTCTAAAGAAGTCGGAAGATACGAGATTTGGTTTAACAGTAGAAAAAGACAAAAACATTCTTAGCTTATTTTTAGGTATCTTTTTTATTATTAAAATATTTTTTAATAAATTCGGTATTAGGGGACTTTTCAGGATGGGGAAATAATATTTTTATATTTGAAACCACTTAAGAGTACCCGTTTTTTAAAATATTAAAACTAAAAATTGGAAAGGTGTAGTTAAGTTCCTTCGTGGACACAACTTCTAATGGTTGACTTTTAACCGATGCTTAATTTAGGAAAATTGCTATTATTTTAAGCAAAAACTCAACTTCTTAATAGTTTTGTTTTTGTCATAACATCCTGTATACAGTGTGTTTCAGGATAGGTGTTACAAGTGGACAAAAGGACCAAAAATTTTGCAATTTTGGGAAAACTGGTCGCATGGTCCGAAACTAAGAAATACAAAATTTTATTTCGATTGGTATTATATGTACAGGACGAGGCGAAATTTTAAGGATAGATTAGATAAGAGTAGCTTGAAGGTGGATTGTAATCCTCTAAAACTGCAAATTCGTCCTGCCTTCCGGTTGTAATTCAAAACGTCTTTTGTAAATTCCGGCGATTATGCCTTTAGGATTTTTTTCGCCTGACGCTGTCCTGGTGTTTTTATCCACCAGTCTTGGGATTCCCTCATAATCCATGATCTAATAGGTGACCTTACTGGGCATGACGAAATACCACAGTGGGGCTCGGGGCCTACCAATTTTAAGAAATATTAAACTATTTAAAAGATTTTGTTTATAAATTCGCTTTTTCTTGTCAAATATTTAAACCCTATTTTCTACATTATTTACTCTTGAGATTTTTTTACATTTTTACTTAGAACTTGCCTTGTATAATACTAACACATTGTATAATGCCAAAATATAAAAGTTAAACCTTTCTCAACATCTAAGGTTTATAGTGACAAATATGATTTATAACACGTATTGGTAATAGTAAAAGATATAAATCATTTTTTATTTTGACATAAGAGAGTCAAAAACACAAATGGTTTTCATTTAATCAGACCTATATTCTTTTAAAAACAAACCAGTCAATAAAAGGTCCTTTATTCTAATAATAATTTTAGGTAGTTTCTCTTTTGTTTTTATATAAGTCATAGTATTTTTAAAGACTAGGTTTATCGTCAGTTTAAAAGTAAAACCTCTTAAAGACAACGATTTTATATAAAATTTTAAATTTGTGACGAAAAAGAAAAGATAAACCATCTTTTTATGTGTAATATTTCAATGAAGATTTATGGATGTCATATATGTCCTTAATGAATTATTTCTACAAAAACTTTCATTATAAATAACTTAAAAATGTTTAAACAATTTTTCTAACAAAATGTACTTAGTTTTTTTTTACAAAAAAAAAAAAGAATTAAATGATGAGATTATTGCATGAAGGTGTTATGTGACGTTTTGTTATTCTGACACATGCACAGCAATAAGTTAATAAAGTTTCATCCAGTAGGTAAGAATATCCCATCTTAAACTGCGTGTTGTGTTCAAATTCTGTGCTATAATAGTTTTTATATTTTATTTTTTTTACATTCAGTTTTACCACATTATCATGAAAAGATACACGATTCCAGAGCGAGTTCGAATTGTTAAAAGTTTTATCAAAATAGGTGTTTTATTCACCCAACGTCAAGATCGCTCAATTTCGCGTGATAGTAAAGTCGGTTGGTCACCAAGATTTTATCATTTAACGCCCCTCGACTTTTTATTGAATACTTGAAAACCAGTCTTAATGCCAATAAACCACTAACAATTGAGGATCTAAAGAACAACATTAGATTGACTTTCATTAAAATTCACCGACTTTATGTGAGACTGTAACCGAAAACTGGATATCTCGAACTCGCGCTATTTAACGAAGTCGTGGTGGCCATTTGCCAGACAAAGTGTTTCATAGTCAATGATATATATTGTACTTACAAATTTAAAAAAATAATAATACCATTAACCATTGTTGTTTTATTTCCGTTTAAAAGTAGGACACTTCTATTGAATGACCCTATATTTGCTCATTTTAACTTAGAAGATGTCAATATTTTTTATTAAATTATTATTAAAATTTTCGCCTACTTGTGATGTGAAGTCCGTAACAAAATAAATAAAAACATCTATGTCCAAACATGTTAAAATCTAAATGGCCCAAAATAAGTAATTGTGACTAAGCACCTTCATTCTCTGATCGGATCTCTTTAAATATGACCTTATTTTGTGTTTAGTCACTGAGTCTGTACACCCATATTTACAGAACTGGTGAAAATCAATACCTACTTTTACAAATTTTCATTGTGTTTAAGAACTTTCAAAGGTAAACAAACAACACTTTAAAAACATTTTTTTTTTTCAATTTCTTTGTATTTCTTCCGTTCTAAACTGCTTTTAATAAAATCTTATTTTTATTTTTACTGGGCTATTAAGCTGCTTAAACCATAGACAAGGGCCTACTACATTTTCTTTATCTTACGTGTCCGCCAACAAGGCTCTCATAGAAACTCATTCTCACTAAAGCAAAGTTAAGAATAACTGCCTTGGGAAATCCGATGAAATCGGAACTTTGATTGTATTAGGGTACTCGTATAGTCATTAAAAGGCATTTAGTTTAATCGAGATAAGGGCTTATCGACGTAAGAAACGAAACTATCATTTCATTTAGCCGCATATCGAACAAAACACTGACGATTTGGGATAGTCCGTTGATATTCTGTGTAAACGATTTATACATTTACAATTTCTAATCAATATTTAACGTTTCTAGCAGGCGCGGCCAGTGACTTTTTCTCAGCTGGAGCAAATTTTTGTGAGTAACTAACTAATAATGCCTCACTATACAACGTGTTAAATTTATTATACAATAAACATAAAACTATTTTTATAGACATACTTAAACAATAATATGTTTTTACTTCTGCAGAAAAATTATGTATACAAATATTTATCAAGCTAATAAATATAAAATAATCATTTTTCTATAACCGCTAAAAATAATAATGTTAACATAATCGTTTTTTCCCTTTACCTTTGCGACTTTATAAAACTTTCAATTCTGATTTAGGCTTAAAAATATTTTTATTATATTTTCTTTTTACCGATTTACAGTTTTCTCCATCCAACTGTCTTTGCTGGTCTGGTTGAGTCCTAACTAATCATGCCTAACCTTTTTGTTTCGTGGTTTTAGTTTCAAAGCGAGTTTTAGACGTTTCTCAATGTTTCAAAGCACCATCCATTTTACATTGTAATATATCTTGCATACTTTAACCCAATGTTATTTAACATATTAGACGGTAATATAACCTAATCTAGTTTATTTTTAACGAAGTGACTAGGGGCACGTTGATGTGCCGCGATTATTTTTACCGGGCACATGTATGACGTCACTACTGTCTACTATCCTTATTTTTACTATATTCTTCTTTTTTGCACTAAATTCCTGATATAACAGTAAATTGGCACACAATATTTCATTTTACATTAAAAACCTTTTTAAAACCTGTTTTTTACTGATTATAAGCCTTTCTTTATTAATATAATAAAAGGTTTGCTTTAAATCAAGTCGCCATGTTTGAAACTACTATACACATAGGTGTATGCATGGTTGCAGCATTTTGGGCGTAAAAAAAATAGAATTTATAACTAAAAACGTGTAAAATAACTAAAAAAGAGGTTTTTTAAGGATGTTTATAAAATATTGTATGCCAATTTAGTGTTATATCAAGAATTTTGTGCAAAAGATGGCGGAATATAGCCAAATTAAGAATAGTTTGAATTTCAACTTTGATGATGAATAATGGCACGCTTAGTAGTGACGTCTATACACGTGCCCGGTAAAAAATAATCGCGGCATCAGTAATCGTGCCCCTAGTCACTTCGTATTTTTAAAGCAAAACACCGGCCGCAAAAGCGAAAAACAATATGATGTATGGTATTAAGGGTTGCCTGCTTAGGTTGCAGGCATTGACCGTTGTACGATTATACGTCTCTTTTTAGCTTTCTGAACTTAATCTATATGCTTTCTTTTTAACACGCTTTTATTAGCTTGGGTTGTATCTATCTATCTATCTATCTATCTATCTATGTAACGGAATCTTTGAGCCTAATTTTTACCAACTTCCAGCTATTCGATTTCTTTGAAACTTTGCACACGTATCAAGGACCCATGACAATGCAATAATCTGCAAACAGTATCCTGTTATCCTGATTAGGATCGCCAGGATAAATAAATTCCTTTATAGATTTTCTGTAGGAGAGTAACCGAGAAAGAGCTAGTGCGCGATCTGCGCATGCATGCAGTTTCTGGACGTACTCTCAGCATAAGGCTGACAGAAACTTGTTTGGAGTAGTTGCGTTCTGAAACCCCATGCAACAGAGAAGCTTTAAATGAAATGATTAGATTACGAAATAGTTCGTGAAACATTTCAATATCACATGACCGCAGAAAACTAATTGATATATCGAACTAAAAATGAAAAATAAATAATAGTTTAAAAACTAAAAAATGACGCTTTTATATGCAACCGAACTAAAAATTAGAAAATAATTTTTCATTACAAAGAGTTTGTCACTTCAGAATAAAAGCGTGGGGTGCTATATTGCTTTGTATTTCAAAAAAAAAAATTATTATAACATTTAATATATTAAGCACCCCACGCTTTTATTCTGAAGTGACAAACTCTTTGTAATGAAAAATTATTTTCTAATTTTTAGTTCGGTTGCATATAAAAGCGTGTTTTTTAGTTTTTTTAAACTATTATTTATTTGGTTTAAATGCATATCGGTCAAGCTAAATTATGACCCAGTAAATTGTCTTCATTTTTGCGAAGAAAGTTTTTGCATATTTGAAGGAAGTTTTTGCATGATATTAGATTTGCGATTTTTTGTTTTTTTGTTAGGATTAATTGTTATATTTTTAAATGAATTTTTATATGAATTGGGTGAGCCATTAACCAAATGACCTTTTGGATGAGCCGCGCCTGTTTTCTAGGCGACAAACTTTAAAGCATTTTTAAATTATAGTTAAAACTAAATTTATACAGTGAGGTCCCTAAATCTCTCGCCCTAAATTCTGTTTTGCATATTTTCATGAAACTTGAAACGATAATATAAGGGGCCTAGTTTCAAAGCGTACATTTCTATTTATACTTTTTAATACAACAGTAAAAGAACTGTTCCAATTGTTGTATTTCTAAACACTGTCTTTATTTAAATCACTTTTTAGGCCGGTATTACATCTATGTTTAAAATTAAGAAAGAATGCATTAGATTTAATGTATATGTTTTTTGTTCATTTTAAATTAAATTTAACAGAAAAATCTAATTTTGGAGATTGTACATTTTGAAACTTGTCCCCTCATATATGACCCGGTCTGCGTTTTTTGAAATAATATTGAGATCTCTAAATGTCAAGCTAGGCACCATTTTCAATTTTTTAATCAAAAGGGTGGTCTTGTGTCACATTATTTCAAAGCTCTTTATAGGTACTTTTATATTCTCAGTATAAGAACGGAACGAGAAACAAAATGGTCCCAATGAAATTTAATGATGCATTTAATAAAAATATCGATCTTATCGAAACGCGGCTGGAAATTAAAATGAAAACGTAAGTGATATTTTAAAAAATGTTATCTCTTTTAAATGTCAGTGATGTCTTGCACCAAACTAAAACTATTTGCTGAAAACGTAGAATTTTTTGTCTACACTTACACACAACATGGTTGAAGGCATTTAGAAGTCGCGTTTAATTTGAGAAACAAAATATATAGATTTGTTACAGAGTGTATAACTTTACCAAAATTGAAATCGTGATAAAGCTAATGCATAGACTTGAACTGGAGACGCCTGGTCCATGTGGGAGACGTGGCATGCCGTTAGAGTAATGTGACATAACGGTCAAAATTTTGACCCGTTAAGAAAACCTTGTTACTTGTGTTCTATGAAAAACCTCAGGGATCAGCTAATGGTGACGACACATGAGTCACGGGTAAAATCCTTAAGCCTATTAATATTTAGACATTATTTTTTACAGAAAGTTAATTATAAAGGTTTAAAATTACAAAGAACTATATGATTTAGGGAATCGGTATTATAGTAAAAAAATTGCAATAGTCTGTTTTTTCCCTTTTAAACATTTCTTTTTCAAAGCACGTTATTCAAAGTAAATCTCGCAACTTTGACAATTGACTTTTATTTTAATTCTTTCAATGATGCCGACAGAATATTTGCGATACCCTGATAAAAATACATTACCTACCATCCCTTCCGTCCGTGCCCTCCGCCCGATGCCATTGTAAATGCACGCGTACCTTAAAACTAAAGTAACAGAAAATAAGTGAATAGATTATTCAAGCCACAATTTTATCAAATAACGATAAATCAAATTTTAGTTTTTTACCGTAAAAGGTTAAGAAGTTATAGGGGAAACGACTTGTGAGAAACACCCGGTATGTGATAGGTTAAGCTCGAAATATTAATAGCGATTAGCTAAGAGTAAAATTATAATTGAAAACCAATAAAAACCATTTAAATAAAATAGTTTTCGGCTTTTTGCTACAAAGAGCTTCTAGTTTCATACAAAACTTTTTATTTAAGCCAAATTTAAATTGCAAAGTTATAGAAATGGTTTAAACACAATGATTACCTTACAACTGCTATAAAATGTTAAGTCCTTAGTCTTGTAATGTTTTCTTTGTAAAATTGTAATACTTTTTATTTAAAGTACCAAAAAATACTTAATTATCCACAATAAAAAAACTATCTGGATATAAAAACGTGTCCTCTTTTAAGTATTAAATAATGTCAAAGGCAGTAGTAATATAATAATAATACGAACAACTAACCAGAACTATGCAAAATTTAAATAGAGTGTTAAATTTTTATTTCATTTTAGATATTTTTAGGCATTTATCCCAATATTGTTTTTTTGAACTAAATCTAGGTTTAGGGAATTTCTTAAGGTTATAAATCAAAATATTTTAAATATAGGATCTTTTTATTTTAAAGTATAGAATTTGTAATAGCATTTAGGGCATCACGTTGTAGGGGTGGGGGCATTCATAAAGAGTAGAAAAGAAAGAAAAAATACAGTAATGTTTACGCGTACAAGTAGAAATAGGCAAAGGCCTTTTTGGCTCCTTAAAATGTTTGCAAAGAAATTTCATTTTTTTATATATTTTAGGCAATCAAGTATTATTACTTTTGTGTTTTAGCAAAATGAGAGGACCTTTTCTTTTGTCGTCAAAAATTTATTTTATGGCCAAAAGTACCACAGGACTCGACTGCTTAGGGTATCACGTAGTTTTAATCCAGCACTGATAACTCTTTATTACCAAAATAAATCGATAAAGCTATGTTATTAAAAAATGATAATTAAAAATAACTTAAATAAACTTAAAAATTTTGTCACCCTGTGACTTAAAAACGATCTCTAGGGAACATTGCGTTAGATCGTTGTATTTTCGTCAAAAGAATTTGTGCTAGCCTTAAGAATATATCCTTTAAAAACACCCTGTATGTGTATACCTTAAAAGTCTTAAAAGCTTAAAATTAAAATCAACCAACTTATTTGATATTTAACAATTGCCATCTATTTTTTAACAAAAGATGATTTTGACAACAATGGAGGTTTGATTAAAAACTAAAAAGAGATTTATCTAACCACCACCATTATGACCCCCACATATATATATTTTTTATAATATGTCTAACAAAAGCTTATAAATCGATACACACAGGGATACAATAAATCTATACACACGAGGCTGCAGCTTACCACGTTATGGTTAGTTTTCGTTAGTTAATTTTTTTTCCTTAATTAAACCTCCATTGCTGTCAAAGGCTTATAAATCGATATACACGGGTAGCAACTATCCGTTTGTTTATTTTATAAAAAGTTATTTGTATTTCTACTTATTGTTACGAAATAATTAATAATTCTTATTTTTCTTCTAATAATTATATGTAAAACACCGTCGCTGCATGAAAAATAGCAGGGTTTATTTACTTATTACGTCATGTATCTAAAATTTAATTAGATGGTGTTAAATTTAATACCTTTAAGATACTTAATTTAACAAAGTTTTAATATGTTATTCTGGTTTACTCTGAAATGACTGCCACTTTTAACATGTAAATGACACCATTGGCATCGGTGCTTTAGCATAGTTTGAAAGAATCTACAGGGTGCTTCCTTGGAATCCTGGGAACTCTGTGTGACCACCGACAGGACCGGCTAGCGGTATTTCGGTTAAAGTGTTTTAATTAAATGAATTGCGCAAAAGCACTGGTACTTTACAGCTGGGGGCAAAAACAGCAACTTAGCATTAGAAGTATACAGGGTGTCCCACCGGGAAATGCCGCGATCGATTTTTCGAAAAGTATGCTTTGAAAAATTTTGAAAATTTGGTAACAATATAATGTGGGGGACATACAACTAAAATATTTTGACAGCTCTACCACTTCCGGGTATACCGGAAGTTATTGTCAACCTTATTTTTTTAAAAGGAACACCCTATATATCATTTGTTTTTTAGATTCTGCATAAAATTCTAAATATAATTTGTGTATAATATTCTTTACCTAAGTCCCACCGTTTTTGACTTATTTTAAACATTATGTCAAAAATTACGTTTGCAAGCCATTACATAACCTTTAATTTCTTCTAAACAAAAGCCTTTTATATTAGTTGAGGTTAAGTTTCTTGTGAATAAAGAACTTTTTAAGTAGACTGTATTAATATTTTCACAATAATTAAATACAGAGTGGTTAAAAATGATCTTTAAAAATTATAACGAAAAAAACCTTAAAAGTCAATTTTTTAAATGAAAACCGCCATCATTTATTACCTTATCCTATTAGACATTAAAAAAGGGTAAGTTTGTAAAGGGATGCCTTTTTAAAATTTATAGTTTTTAAAATATTAACGATTTAATATTTATCTATTATAACAATGCATTTAAGTACGGGTAGGTACAGGGGGTAGTTGGCTTTGACGCCACATTTTGTTGTCAAGGCCAACTAGAAGCCAAAAACTAAGCCGTACTAAAAAGCATTGTTACAATAGATAAATAATAAATTCCTAATATTTCAAAAACTACAAATTTTTCATTTTTAAAGTGATCCATAGATGGTCATGGAAGTTTAACCACTGGTTGACAGAGATTACCCCAAACAAATCCTGCTTGATGGATGCATCGATTAATGTGAAGTGCTAAAGCATTTTTTTAGGCAAAAAGTTGCATTCAACAAATATCAATGTTGCTACTATCAGAATGTTTATCGTAAATGGTTATGACAAATTTGGAGATCACACTTAATTGCTGAGATGAAGGTTTTTTGAATGCTGCATTAAATCAATGAAAGTAGCTGTAACTTCCGAAAAAGATTCCCAAGCTTCCCAACACTTTTTTTTCCTTTTCCATAAAAGGAGGACGTGGTATCGCAAACGGTTAGTTAATGAAAAAAGGAAGGGGTAGACTTTTTTATTGATTTTTTTAGCAATTTCGATACAGAAATATGTCTTACATTTTTACCAGTACGAAACTCAATCCACACGTCTTGATTTTGATTTTTGTACTGGTAAAAAATTGCTAAAACCAACACATTATAATACAGTATTTATATTATATATATATATATATATATATATATATATACATATATAATATACGTACTATATTATATACATATATACGTATATATATATTATATATGTATGCCTATATATATATCATATATATATACTATATATATATATATATATATATATATATGTATATTACTTATATATATATACTTAAAACACAAATAATATTTTAAAAATGCGTACTTATATGTATGTACCTATGTAAAGAAACCTACAACAACTTCTATTTTGGTAGTATATAAGCTTATATTATGTTTTACGTAATTTAACAAAATCATTTACCAATCGTTATAACAATTTTGCACGAAAAAAACAATAATTGCCATACATACCTGTTTATTCTAATACAAATAAAGAGATAACAAAAACATGCAAGGATTGGTAGCTCAATTTAAAAATGTAATATCTAAAGATATACACCATTTGATAGAAAAAGTTCTTGCCCTTGTTTTTTATGTCATGTAATTTTTTCGTTAAGTGAACGGTTTGGAAGATATATAATAAAAATAATAAAATGAATACTCCCCTCCAACTTTTTTTGTTGTAGAGTCTTATCAAAAAGACAAAAATGTACACGGAAAAAAATCGAAAGGCGTTGTGTGCTATTAGAGTGTAGGAGTGTAGCGCAAAAATTGTGTTAAATATGTTTATTATTGACGTTCTAAGTATAATTTTTGTCATTAATTTTTGTTATAAAAATCAACGAGTCCTAAAGTGTTGTAAGTGAATGATAGTAGCTAACAACAGTAACCAAATATGAATCTTGATTACATTATTGTAGTATTGAAAATAAGGTAAGTACGTTCTACTACAAAAGTATTAAAAAGTAATAAAGTTTAATATTAAATACTGCACATTATTTGCTACAAAAACGGAGCGAGTTTTACTGTTACATGTACCTGGCGCCTATAGTGCTACACATTGTAACTGTATAGGTTAAAATTGCATGAATATTTACCAGATTTTTTTCCGTGTAATATTTATTATTACTAGTATGCAGAATTAGAAATAATTATAAAATAGTAAAACTAAAGTAAAAAATATTATTAAACAAATTAAAAGTATAACATTAAAAATTTATATTTTTAGGTACTATACTGGTGTAGTGCTACTTTTGTACGCCACTGGTAGCTTTATTTTAAAAGATAATAGTATAATGTTATATACCATTCGATAGGGAAAACTTTGGCCTTTAGTTTTTGTATTATATATATTTTTTTATTTGGTGGATGGTTTGGAAGATATAATCGTAAAAAGTGCCGTGTGGATGCTCCCCTCCAACATTTTTTTGTTGTAGATTTTTACTAACTCAACAAAAATACAATTTCTATTATTACTATTTTGCAGAATTTTATGCTCTATCTAACGACACTAAAATCAGTTTTTTATCATTTACCGTTTAGAAGATATTAGAAAAAACTATATCAATCCCTTAACCAACTTTGAGGGGGGTGGGGGTGCCAGCAGGACTTTTTGAAGTGGGTCTGTTTTAAAATCTACTAATGTTAACATACTTTATTTACTGTATAAAGTATTTGCTTCTACTCAAAAACCGAAGTATCGGGCCATTTTAGAACAATAAGTCACTAAGCAATAATAACTTTTTTCATGGGGGTTTGGGTATAAGCATTGGTGCTTAGAAAAAGAACCTTCATACTTTTTTTTAACAAAACGACGCTAAGGAGAAGTCATTAGTGTTTTAACTGTTGCTCACTCCAACTGCAACTGAAAATTTTAATACGTAATATAAAAATGTGAGCTTATCGTTTTAGTAATTATCTTGTGTAAATTCTTCTTTGTTTTGTTTCTGCGGGTAATAGGAAAAGTCCGTTCAAAACTTTCAAACAAGCTTATTATTCTACAAAAAATTGCTTTAATTTTGAAAAAATAAAGTTGAACAGATTTTTGATATTCGTTCATTTTCATATTATGTTTTTCAAATGATTTTCATATTATACCCCTGCATTTCAACAGTTCATCACAGCGACACTCTTAGATAATTTTAATGTATTGCAGAAATTGGGAGCATTTATTTCTAAAGTTAACGCTATAGCAAAACAATGGCTTGGTAAGCTCAATTCCCAAAGATTCTGTGAGCACCACATATTCTGTATTTAAGATTTTAATTGTTTCGCTACTTTTTAGAAACTACGGACATTTATCCGGGACGGCTCTTTTACTCTTGAAAAGTCAGTGGCGGATATACCTTTCTTCAAGTCAGAGATTATGTTAATCTCAAGAGTTACTCTGTCAACAAATAACACTTAAAATCCGTAATTCCAGAAAAAAATAAATTAAAATTGCTTCTCTCCACATCTGTATCTTTTACAGCAGGCTAGATACGACGAAGAAAGTTCAAAATTTATGCGTTTGACTGTCCTAAATTTTGAGATACAGGGTGTGAAACAGCCACTACACATTAGGGATCATTTTTAAAAGTAAAATATTTTTATCTTTTTAGTACAATTTTATTAAATTTATACATAAATACCAGATTGGGCATTTTTTAAAGTAAAATATTCAGAGAACTGAGTGGGATTTAATTAAATATTTTTTAAAAGAAAATTATAGTACGCCACTGCTTTTAAAACAAAATTATTCTTACATTTTCCATTTACTTTTTAAGCAAATTTATTATTATGTTATTCTTTGACCGACGAATTTGGTATGCTACCTTTGTATTTTCATTTGCTTGAAAAATAAATAAATTTGTTTTGTCTGTTTATCTGATGTAATGAACCGCTTGTAAAGCTTTAATTAGATTGACTTTATTGGGTCCAATGGCGTCTCTAAAGGCACGACTACCAATATTATTGAAAAAATTATTAATTTTGACAATATATGAACATGCCGAGAAATGCTTCATATTTTATTAAGTAAAAACTATTCGTCGAGCAAAAGAATATCGTGATATCAAATTTGCTTAAAAGTAAATGGAAATTATAAGAATAATTTTTGTTTCAAAAAAGCAGTGGCGTACATTGATTTTCTTTAAAAAATATTTAATTAAAATCCCGCTCGAACGCCACTGAAAAAAAATATATTTTACTTTAAAAAATGCCCCCTAATGTGTAGTGGCTATGTACCAAATTTTATTAAAATTTGTAGAGTGGTATCACAGTTATTATAAAAAAGATATATATTTTTTTAAGTTTCACACCCTGTATCTCAAAAGTTAGGACCATCAGAACATAAGTTTATTTAAACTTTCTTCGTAAAATCATCTAAGGATTCACACCCTGCTTTTCATTAAAAAAAATATAAATGTGGAAGCTTTAATTTTGAAACACCCTGTATATTTTTTTCTAAAATTACTAAGATTTAAAAAATGTTAACGTTTGTTCTAAGCTAATCGATAAATGCCCTAAAATAACCCGAATTACAAATTATTACTTCCATGCAATAATCCTCTGGTAAGTAAAAAGAGCATTTAGAAGAAAAATTATATCTACGCCAGTGATGACTTTTTTAAAAAAGTAAAAACCGTCCCGAGATAAATGTCCGTAGTTTCTAAAAATTGTAGAGAAACAATTAAAATCTTAAATACAGAATATGTGGTGCTCACAGAATCTTTGGGAATTGAAATTTTACCAAAATACAATTTAGTTACATTTGCGACGCTACTGAAGCGTTAATAATTCTTTTAGAAATAAAATTCTAATACAGTTTTAAAAGGGTACTTATGTACATTTAAAATTATCTAAAAAAATTAATCGCTGTGGTGAACTGTTAAATACAGGGAGTACAATATGAAAAAAATCAATTTTTGAAAAAACTTATAATATGAAAAATGGGGCAGATATCAAAAATCTGACAAACTTGTTTTTTCAAAATGGTCTACTGAATAACACTATATAATTAAAAATTAAAAACAATTTTTTTGTAGAATGTCGCTCTTGACAAAGTTTTTGTAAAAACGGACTTTTCTATTACACCCTATAGAATAAAAACAAAAGAAAATTTACACAAAGTGAAATTGCCATTTTTTCCAAAAAGTTATCCTACAAAACGGTAAAAGCCGCATTTTGCTATTGCATTTTATTTAAGAGTAATAATGATTTGAAATTTACCAAAAAATTTCCAGTTGCAGTTGAATTGAGCAGCAGTTTAGTATTCGATTTTGTAAAATTGGCCACTTACACCATTTTCCCGCAATTTTACCTATTTTTAAGTAAGATAATGGTTCTTCAAGTTTTTCTACTTTTAACGATATCTAACCTTTACGTATATCTTTTTAATTTCTCGTGATAACTTTTTTCTTTTACATATAGGTAAATATGATGTAAAATAAAAAAGAAAAACCATTTCCTTATCTTTAAAATGGTGTATTGTCAGAAAGGCTGAGGTTAATTTTAAGCAAAATATGGTTAGTCCAAATGTCATACTGCAGCGATATTGGTAAATTTTTACGTAAATTCTTTTAACTGGTATTTTTTTCTACGAAGGTTTATTAATGTATACATTATTCATGTAATTACAAATAGGTAATATATCCTATTACACATGGCTATTACCCACGCTCATAACCCACCTCCATTACCCACGGACGTCGTTTAAATTTGTTTATGATTTCGACAACCCAGATTTCTAAATATGACTGTTCAGCCAAGGTTACTATTTTTAGTTACATATAAGTATAAAAATTTAAGATATGGACGAATTCCAATATTTACAATCAAAGCTCCTACGCCACAAGTTTTGCTTAAAATAATAGCCTATCGATGCACAAAAGGATGTACAAGAAACAGTGGTTGCAGAAAGTTAGGTATTAATTGTTTCATGTTCTGCAATGAGTGCTTAGGTATCAATTGTCAGAACTCTTAAAAAACTGAGATTTTGTAAGAGGATAGTAAACCTAAGGAAAAAATATATGCTATAATTGAAAATTTTTTGAATTTTAACTTAATAAGGTAATGAAATAGGTAATCGATTATTTTTATTTAGCAACATATATACCCAAATGCACCAAGAAAAAGTTATAACGAGAAATTAAAAAAAATTAAACGAAAAAGTTATTTAAAATCTTTGCAGTAGGACGCTTTGCTAACCATACTTTATTTAGAATTAATCTTGACATTTTTTACAATGCACCATTTTAAAGATAAGGAAATAGCCTTTTTTTCATATTACCTAATATTAAAGACAATTAAAGTTTCACTAACATATACATTTTATTTTTTTTAATTTAATATAAGGCCTAAAATACAGGGTATAATTCCTTAGCTTATTTTAGAAAAAGAAATTCATATAAACATGTGTCGTAAACTTATTATTTTTAAGATACAGAGTGTAAAATTAAAAAAAAAAATAAGAAATATAAATATTCCAAATATTTTTAACCTAATTTTGTTTAATTTTGACAATATTATTAATGATATTAAGAAGGGTATTTATCACTAACTAAATTACATTTATTAAGTCCAGTGGCGTCTTAAGAGGCCACTAAAGAAATACTTCCAACAAAAAACGGTAGGCCACTGACTGTGTAAATGTTTGTAAAATTTCATGAGATCATGGCTTGATAAATGTATCTTACCCTGCTTATCCTGAGGTAAATGAATGCATGCCACCACGCATCGTATGGCACTACAATTCAGCCGACTGGTATGGCCTTAGGGACTTCTACGCCACGTACCTTTGGGACACCATCTTCTTTTCTTCCAACGATCCTTCCAAAAATCTGCAAGCAATTGACATAGTCAATTCTATTGGGCATTGAAACTTATGTACGTCACACCAAAAAAATCATCAACTCCTTTAATCATAAACCTTGGTTTACTTAAATATGTGACAAAGCTAGACTTTTTAAAATTCAAGCTCAAAAAAGTTTCTACAGAATTTTAGACCAGAAAGCTAGCATTAAAGAAATAAACTACTACCATCAAACAATCTCAAAAGCCAAAGATTCCTTTAATAAACGTATAAAAACAAATTACTTTCTTGCTCAAATGGCATCAAATCTGTACCAGTTCCTATTCACCACTAACTTTCAAAGATGAAATCATTTCTACATCTAAAGAAAAGACCGAACTATTTGCCAAATAATTTGCTGCCAATTCAACCCTTTACCTACCTGTCAATTATCCAATTACAACTATTTTACCAGTTCTTTTTCTTCTCTTAACACTAAAAAATCAACTAGGTTGGATGGCATACCAGCAATTGTTTTAAAAACGTGCTCCTGAACCTGCACCTATTTTAACTCGGCTCTTTTGAATTTCTTATGACACGGGTATTTTTCCCGACAGCTAGAGGGCTGCACGTGTTCAACCTATCCCCAAGAAAAGATCGTAATTTCTTCCGTCCAACTATAGACCTATTTTACTCCTCTCAGTGCTAAAATAATGGAGAAATTTTTACCTCGAAAATTCTTAAGTATTTAGAGAAAAAGAAATCTTACATGACAGGCAGTACGGATTTCGTCACAAAAATCTACAGCAGATCTTTATTCGATCATATCTATTCTCTATATGGAACAAGACTCTTGAGTTCCTAGGTAAGTCCTAGATCGTTGCTCTTAATATATCTAAGGCTTTCGACCAGGTCTGGCATGACGCGCTTCTCAATAAACCTCCCCTTCTACGGTCTTCCAACCAAACGCTGCCCTTGGCTCTTCAGTTATCTTTCTAATCGACGTATATTAGTCGTTGTTAAAGGCTACTCTTTAAGCTTTCAAGAAATTAATACTGGAGGCCTCAAGGTTCAGTACTTGCGCCAACTTTGTTTCTTCTCTACATTAACGACCTTTTTTCTTCCACAACGAATCCCATTTATAGTTTTGCTAACGATAGTACCCTTTACTCCAGTTTTCAGGTTCTCAAACCAATCTCTTAACCCGACTTGAAAGGCAAATGCAGAGCGATGCAGATATATCTTTCACTGGACCTTAGTTTAATATTGGATTGGGGCGCCAAAAATCTCGTACAATAAAATGCGTTCAAAACACAATCATGTTCCTTGTCGCGAAAAAATCATCAAATATTTACCCTTTGCTCATAAGTGGCCAGGGTTTGCTGAGCTAAGACACATTTAACCCTGTGGGCATCTCATTTGAGACAAACATAACTGGCATAAACACATTGTATCTATAGCCACAGCGGCTTCAAGAAAGCTTGGATTTCTTTTCCGAGCCAAAAAGTATTTTCCCCTTCCAATTTATACACTTCGCATGTATTCCAAATTCGACCCTCCCCGAAATACTGTTGTCATGTCTGGGATATGGCGTCCCCCTCACATCCTTTAGTATCCTTGATGCCATTTAAAGAAGCGCTGTTTGTCTCATTATGGATCCTTTACTTACTGAAAGACTTCCTTTTCTTGCCCATTGTCGAGTTGTGGGAGATTTATAGCTCTTTATAGATACTTTTACGGCTTCTGCTCCGACGAATTATCCAGTATAGGTCCCTCCACTTGCAACTTCCAACAGGAAAACTCGTGATGCCGCATATCCTATACGGTCCAACTGGATAGGCCCCAAACTTCCCACTTTGTTCGTTCTTTAATCCCTTGAGTTTCTAGATTGTGGATCCTGCTGCCAGTGGGGTCTTTCCTTCTCCCCCAAATCTTCAAGTTCTTAAGTCCCGTGTTAACAAACTTTCTTTTACCCTGCTTAAGAAACCCACGGTACGTTAGTATTTAGGCTTTTAGTCTTCGTGGATTGTCCAAAGATAAAAAAGCCTAATATTGGATATAAATAAACTAGATGTAAAATATCGAAGTTTCAAGCGGGTTGATCATGCATTCGACACTGTGTAGTAAGATTGAAGAATAGATCTTCAGCTAAAAATGTCAAATGATTCCGACTTATATGTATACAAGGTGTTTCCGGTATAAAACTTAAAAGGGTGATTTTATAGCTTATTTATTTTTTTGCAGTTTAAACGTAAACAAAATGTTATTTGACTTTCCTTTAGAATAAAGAGGGTTAATAAACATCTTAAGAAGATTATTTTTATTATATACTATGAAAAACTATTCTGTCCTTACCTAATATAATAAAAGTTCAGATTACTTTAAAAAAATTAATTAATTAAATATTTGTTATAAGATAATAATTTTAATCTGGGTTAGATAAAAAAAAATACTTACTTTACAGAGAAGGTTGCAAACTCTATAAACAAAGCTTTATAGGCTTCCGGTAAAAAATATTTTATCATAATCCAATAAAATAAAATCTTAACGAGACTGCCAGACCAGAACTAGGTCTATGTTCCTTTTAGTATAAAAAAGTTTAATTTTCTCAAAATGTTTATTAAACCTCCTTATTTTAAAGAAAAGCCAATTATTATTTTGTTTAAAATAAAAAGGGTAATTTGTTACGTCTTAAAAAAGTTTCCTTTTTGGATAAAATTCTTTGCACCTATTTATTGTAATAAGACGCTTGTAATGCTATATCTAGTTCTATATTTTTGCGTCCAGTAGCGTCTCTGTAGGCACCACGGCCCATATTAATGAGAAAAAAAGGTACGCCACTGACTTTTTATAAAGCTTTTATACTTTTTATAATTAAGCAGTTAAAAATGCAACTTTTTAGTATCCTAAGTTTTTCTAGTATCCCACCTTTTCAAGAAAAACAATATTAAGTTACAGCATAAAATGAAATCAAAAATTTAAAACTAAACAATTTTAACCTTAGTAAATCGGGAAAATAATAATTTTAGGAAATTAATTGTTTATTTTTCATTTTTTAGTTATTTTTCTTTGAATAATTAAAAAAATTAAAGCAGCTTTCATTTTTTTTTCGTAAAATCAAAGCTAGATATGAAGAAAATATAAGAGACTAAAAATTGCATTAGTATTTTCCTAAGCGGCAAAATGTAAAAACTTTGTAAAACTCAGTGGCGTACTTTCTTTTCTTAAAAATATTGGCTGTGGTGCCTCCTAAGATGCCACTGGACCCAACAACCTTATTCTAAGTAACGCTTTACACGCGCCTTATTACATTAAATAGGTGTACTACATTTTATCTAAATCGGCAAAAAAGGTTTTTAAGATATATAAAAAAATATTGATATTTAAAAAAAACTTTAACGGATATTTTCTGTTTTTTTTACCAGGGATAAAGCAATTTTTGCGCTTGGACAAATACAAGTTGATTGACCCATAAATAAAATTATTTGTAGAAAACTAAAATAAGAATACATTTTTGACACCCCTTGTATCCACTTTTGGATTAAAGTAAGTTGAGTTAGATCATCATTTATTAGCTTCAAGCAATTGTTGTAATATTTTTTGCACCCTTAAGTGACACCCTGTATAAAAAAACAACAATTTATTATTGCTTTTCATTTTTGTTAGCTATAAAATCTTAATTTAAATTGTGGATGCATAGTAATCGTTAAAACAAAATCGCTAACGTGCAACTGTTACATTGCAAATGTGAGGAAACTATACAATTAAGAAATTTTGATCTTTTTAAAACATCAGGTAATACTTGCATGATCTAAAATAACTGCAAACAGATGTTTTGTAATTTCCAATAGGATTTGCTTTTGGAGCGGAAACACTGCAGTAGAAATTAATAAAATGGTAATTCTGTGAATACAATTTTTATGTAGCTATTTTTAATCTACTTTAAGAAAAAAAAGTTAATTGTAATTTAATTATTTTAAAACGACAATTAGTACTTTTTCAGGATTTCTTGAATACATCCTAGAAACGTTAAAGACAGTGCTGGATTTACCAGCAGGCTAAGTGGACTGAAGCCTAGGGCGGAAAATTTTAAGGGAGGCAGATTTAGTTTATAAATTTTTATTTTAATTTTACAAAATTTAAAAATATATCAAATTTTTAATGGTTTGGGATATAGGAATGTTTAGGAATTTTATAGTAATATTAGCATTATTAGCATTATTAAAATAAAACTCTCTCTGTATTGCATTACCATTAAAAAAATATTTTTAAGAGCTTTAGAAAATACTATATTTAATGTGTCTACCTTTAATAGTTTAGAAAATATGGTTATTCAAATCTAAAAATAATGTTAAATTTCCATTATATCTGTGTAAATACAGCTTCAAGCTATAAGCACTAATATAAGTTTAGCGTCCAAGATAGAATATACACTATATCCAGTATTTTTAGATTTGGATGGTCATATTTCCAAAACTATAAGAGATGGACATATCAAATGTGGCATTTTCTTAAAGCTTCTTAAATAATCTATTTAAAAGTGATGCAATATACGGAGTGTTTTATTTAAAAAGTCAGGTTACTATTAAATTCCCGAGTATGGACATATTTTCGAAACTATTAAAAATTGAATGTATCACATGTGGACTTTTTTAAAGCCCTTTAATAGTCTTAAGTATTATCGTTAATTAGCGAAAAAATACTACAACTTTACTAATTTAACTGACCTTGTATCTACAATAATAAGAAAGTTAAGCAATTGTGCAGACTTAAGAACGATAACTCTGTATAAAGCTACTAAAACTTAGAAATGCTAGTGTTAATGGGTCCTAAGCTATAAACGTGGTAACACCCTTAATAGGCATAATTTAAAATATTTATAATTTTGTATTTTTAGATGACCTAATATTTATTGATGTTAAAAAATTGTGTTTTTTTTAACAATACAATAAATGGTATTATTTAATTTAAATAATAAAAATAATACTTTAAACTATAAAGTCATCAATGACTGTAAAAATAAATAAAAAATAACCTATAAGAATTCGGCTACTATGGTTGGTTGTTTAAAAATTACGGAGTCTCCAAAAGAAAATGGAATACCCCGGGCCCGACCAAGACGGTGACACGTGTTTCGTCTTCGTTAAGACTTGTCAAACCGCTTCAGGTCGCTAGACGCCTTGATGAAATCGCGACTGACTGTAAATATTCTTTCTGTCGTTCAGAACTAATAAATACAGACAGTGGCGCCATCCCACCAAGAAATTCAAAAACAACCAGCCATAGCATCGAGAGGTTAAAGGTGGTAGGTAAAAGTGCGCCATCTAGTTGTATATGGCGAAAGTTAAAAGTGCACCATACTGTTATGCCAAACAAACCATATGGAACTGGCCGCCCATCAGTCTGCGGGTTTGCAGAATTCGGATGAGTAGTTTTGCCAAAACCAGGTAGGTGGCGTACAGCAGTGACTGAAAAATATGATAAAAATCATATTGAAAGCAGTATTTTTCACCCAAACTGCGATATAATATAAAAGTGAATGGTTCTTGAGCCTTGATATAAATACATTAATAAAAGGTAAAGTTCTTTGGGCATATGGCTCATCAATGACTGTAAAAATAAATAAAAAATAACCTATAAGAATTCGGCTACTATGGTTGGTTGTTCAAAGAACTTTACCTTTTATTAATGTATTTATATCAAGGCTCAAGAACCATTCACTTTTATATTATATCGCAGTTTGGGTGAAAAATACTGCTTTCAATATGATTTTTATCATATTTTTCAGTCACTGCTGTACGCCACCTACCTGGTTTTGGCAAAACTACTCATCCGAATTCTGCAAACCCGCAGACTGATGGGCGGCCAGTTCCATATGGTTTGTTTGGCATAACAGTATGGTGCACTTTTAACTTTCGCCATATACAACTAGATGGCGCACTTTTTACCTACCACCTTTAACCTCTCGATGCTATGGCTGGTTGTTTTTGAATTTCTTGGTGGGATGGCGCCACTGTCTGTATTTATTAGTTCTGAACGACAGAAAGAATATTTACAGTCAGTCGCGATTTCATCAAGGCGTCTAGCGACCTGAAGCGGTTTGACAAGTCTTAACGAAGACGAAACACGTGTCACCGTCTTGGTCGGGCCCGGGGTATTCCATTTTCTTTGGAGACTCCGTAATTTTTAAACAACCAACCATAGTAGCCGAATTCTTATAGGTTATTTTTTATTTATTTTTACAGTCATTGACAAGTTCCTCATGAAAATTTTTCCGTTTAAGCCCCTGCGGAGATGATCCCCTAAGGAGGGCAGCTAGAAACTCGATTTTTTCGTGAATAATCCTTTCGAAAAGCGCCTTTGCATAGGACTTTGGATAATATTGCGTGCAGTGATGGCTGCCTTTCCAGTAAAAGACCTCTTAAAATAAAGTGCCCTGTTTGAAACTTTATGCTCGCTTCCTTTAGTTTGCCAGGGACGGACTAGTTAGTTTTGCACATTATTGACACTGCTTTTTTAGGCCCTGTATGGTAGCATGACACAAAAACATGTTTTTGAGTAGCCTTAAACCTTTGCTGTAAAAGGTACTCTTTGTTTGACATCGGATAAATGAGCCGTTTTCGAGTAAAAGGATTATTTTAACAACATTTGCAATCTACAAGTTTGATGCTACGAGGACTTCAATACTGAATCAAAATTACAAATTACATCGAAAATGAAAATATTGTATTATTAAACAAAAAATAAACTCTTATTGTTAAAATAACTTTTACTCGAAAACGGCTCATTTTATCGATGTCAAACAAGAGCACCTTTTTTTAGCAAAAGGTTTAAAGCTAATTCAAAAACATATTTTTGTTTCTGTGCCCTACGCATGAAACAGTCTGTAGAATGATGTTACAAATATTAATATTTCACAGTGTGTCTGCACTAAATATCTAAAACAATATCCAGCCCAACAGGGCTGATTTGGCCTATATATGCAGTTTACTTAGTAAAACATTAACAAAGCGCACCTAATATATTATATTTATAACTTTACCCAGTGGAAAACTATTTATCTAAAGCTCATAAATTTAATGTCTAATTCACTTTAGCCAGTTAGAATATGGATAAGTAAATTGGATTAAATTATAAGGGCGCACTGCAGATGCAATTCTCTTATTAAAATTATTATTGGGTATATTTTAATAATACAAAAGTTTAAATGCTAGTTCATGGCGTAATTTAATATACAGGGTGTTTTACCGGGAACAGCTGCTATCGATTTCTCAAAACATTCTTTGGAAAATTTTAAAAATTAGGTAACCTTGTAAAGTCAGTAGGAGACACACAAGTAAAATATTTTGACAGCTCTACCACTTCCTGTTATACCAGAAGGTAATGTCAATTCTCTTATTTTAAATGAAAACCCTATACAGGGTGTTTGTAAAAGGTCTGTACAAAATGCTACTGCAAATTCCTTGAAACAAAATACGACGATCAAACCCAATTTACCTTATTCGACAAATTAATCGTTTTCAAGTGTCAAAGTCTTTATTTTATTTCAGGTATTTTTAAACACTTTACTTATTATACAACATGTTGCAAAAAAATCAGTATTAGAAGGTTTTTAAGGGTGGGAAATCGAACCATGCTAATTTTTTTGTTGTTTAATGTAGAGGGAGCTACCTGCAGTCTATTGCTTGGATTCAAAGTGCCTAACTTCTTGCCTCGGTATATTAAAATGTTAATAAATAGTTTTTGTTTTCCCGTATTTTTTACACCAAAAAGGAATACTTTATAAATATTGCCAAAAGCAACCGTTTTTGAGATATTTCAGATAAAACCTTTTATTTCATTACAAAAGTTTGCCATTACGCTTTATCTAGGCTACCTTAAACTTATAGTAGGGAAGCCCACGATGCTATGTGGGGATTTACTCGAGCGTCATAGAGACCTACTGGGTTGCAAAGCTTAGATGATAAAAAGAAAAGAAGGTTTTATAATGTATACATTTTCTTCGGTGGAGGAAGCGGCTATAGATTTTAAAATATGTTAAAAACATATTGTTATTTTTCGGCCTGTGAAAATTGTTCAAATTTTATTGGATTATGTATTTTTAGTTATTCTTTAACTTTTTTAATAAAAAAATCGCCATGCTTAAAACTGTCAAAATAACTTTTATGTTTCCTTTTCTGTTTCCTTGACGTCACATTCAAAATGTGAGATTAGTGGAATATACACTGTTTAGCATGTAATTAACTAACCCTATTTTAATCTGACACGCTCGACAATTTCTAATGGACATATTTTTGTTTCTTATGATCGATCCCATATAAGGGGCCATATTTGGTGGAGGTAATTATCGGGCATAAAGTTTCCTTCGGAATATTAATCTACGGCGCTGTAGTAAATCTCGCAATCCCCTCTTGGGCTCCCCTACCATTATGTTTTATAAATGATACATGGAAATATAACAGATTTCACCATGGTTGCCTGAAAAAATTTGGCCGCAGTTACCTTTAATTAAATTTAAGGTAATCAGTTTTTGTGGATAAATTGCAGGTACATGTTTTTTAGTTCAACCGAGTATCAGTTAAAAGAAAATTATTAAGGGAGTACAAAAAATGGTTGCCCGCTCCCACTCAGCCGCAAGCAGAAATTGCTATCATTTAAAAAAAAAATAAGAGCAAATTTTACATTAGAAAATATAAAAAAGTTTTTATAAACATGGGTACGGAAATGCATTATTTTCAGTAGTTAAACTTTTTTAAAAATTATCGTTTTTTAATAATATCCTAAATATGCCTTTTTAACTTCTTTTAAAATTTGGCGATAATATTTCTAGCAAAAAAACTAATTTAGACCAAACTTGATAAAATGTATTAAGTTTAGTGGCGTCTCAAACGGTACTTAATCGATTATTTCTGACGAAAAAATATGCAACATTGACTTTTGTTCTAATTTTAAATTTTATTATTGTTAAGTAAAATACAGTTTTGTAATTTTTAAGTATTTTCCTATCTTGTTTAGTAACAAAACAAAATTAAATACGCCTTATTTCATACTCCAGAACTACACAAGAAACAGGGAAAACATTTCTTTTGATTTTTTTAAATAAAATTTTTAAATAGGTACAGGGTATTCCATTTAAAAGGAAAAATTGCATATTTTTTTTTTACTTTCCCATATTTTTAAAGAATTTCAAGATTAGCCAATCGATGTATTTAATCTCGGGGAATTTGAGAATCGTATTAAAAAACAATTGCATGAAAAACAAAAGAATTACGCCATAAATGTTGTATTTTTAAATGGAAAACCATATTTATTATTATATTTTTTAATTCTATGGTCAGTTCGAAGTGTTTTTTATTAAGGGTACTACATGTTTATCATTTAGTGTTTTTAAGTTATTGACGCTTAAAGGGTCACATTTTTGTCTTATTTAATTAAATATCTCATTATAAAATACAGGTAATGCAGGTGATTACCTACTTTAAAGTCATTTTAATGTGTACCACTGGCATTATTATGACATATCTGTAGTTTTTTATCCAACGAATAATAATTCATTTTAAAAAAGTATTAAAATCCAGCAATAGGTAAAAATGTTGATGCCTTTGAAGTATATATGTAATCACCTACATATACCAGTGCGGGTACCTTTACCTTTATTGTGTATTGATATATTAATTAAAATAATATTAGCCGGAAATATTACACTTTTAGCAATAATAACGCAAAAACAGTAAAAGACAGACATATTGTACCCTTAATAAAAATAATAAGAACTAAGCAAAGAATTCAAAAATATAAATGTTAATATGGTGTTATATTTAAAAAATGCAACCTTGATGGCGTAATTCTTTTGTTTTTTATGCAATTGTTTTTTTAATACGATTTTTAAATTCTCCGAGTTAAAATACATTGATTGGCTGTCCTAAATTTCCAAAAATATGGGAAAAGTAAAAAAATATGTCATTTTTCTGTTAAATGGAATACCCTGTATATATTAAAAACAACAAACAGTAAATTAAATATAATTACCATTTAAACTAACAAATTTGTCCAAATAAAGTGTTTTAAAAATTTTCCGCATGTTTTTTGTGTGGTTTAGAGATAGGAATTTAAATAAATTTGATTTTATTTCTACAAAATTAAGGCAAATAATAAAAATTTGATAGCATGCTAAATATGAAAATCATCACCTGGTAGGCATCAGCCGCGCACATCATTACCCTGTATATTTTTTAAAGTTTAAAAAAATAATAAAAATAATTAATTTTGAGCTGTAAACTGGAAATTTTTCTAGGATTTTGTTCATTCATTCTAAGGTTTGAAAAAAATGACAGGCGTTTTTGATAAGCACAAGTACCTGCCAGGCCAACAAAAGGTGTGGCTGATTTGGATGGCCATATTTCCAAAACTAATAAGGTTAGTTGTACCTAATGTGGTGTTTTCTTAAAGTTCTTTTAAAAACATTAGGTACATCTAGCTCTATTAGTTTTGGAAATACAGTCATTCAAATTAGCCACACCATTCGCATCTTTCAGGAACGGTCACATCTTATGGAGATTTATCATAGTATGCGAGTGTTCGTGAAAGATACGAACGGTCAAGAATAGGGCCGCTATATGTTGTTTGGGCATGACTCTTTATTAAAATAAAAAAATCAAATTAATACACCATGGAATTCCCAATTATAAAAGGATATATTCAAACCTGCTTTATTACGCAGCTTTGCCCAATTAAAGTGACATTTCATCTCTTATACAGTTTTCAAATTCCCAATAGTCACCTTTAAAATTTCCGACACCCTGTATCACTCAGTCTAGAGTAGGTACTATATTAGAATGGTTGGCGACAAAAAACATCAAAGATTTATTTTAACAAAGCTGAATTTTCGCAAGTTTCCTTAAAGAAAAAAGTTACCAAAAGAAATGAACTAAAAGCAAAAAAATAAGAATGAAAAAAATATCAACACAAATTAACTAAATAATGCTTAAAATTTAGTTGTAAAAGAAATTAGCAAAGAGAAAGTTTGTTTCTACGATCAATTGCTGCTGAGTTTTAAATCAAGAAAAAGGCAATATTATTTTTTTTTATTTGAAATTCTAGTATTTGAAAAAGTGAAAGTAATTTTGTTTTAGAAAAATCATTAAAAGAAAAACAGTAAATAAATAAGTACCGAAATTATTGGATTTTAGGAAACTTATTTTTGCGGATTTTATTTTCCACCATCATTATACAGTGTCGTTCATTAAGTGTGCAACAAATGGATTTTTTATTTGCAATTTGTCCTATTCTCCATAAAAGTTAGTGTCTGGTCGTTAACTGTATTAGCAGTAGTTAGTTTTATTAAAAGTGTATTAGTACACAAGGTTAGTCAAAAAGATAAAATAGTGCTTAATAGTGAAGTACCTTAATTAAAAATATGTTCTCTATTGGTTCGGCGGATTCATTTAATTGAGGTTAGTTATTTGGGTACACGCCAAAATAAATTAAAAGTTCCAAAAACCAAAAAAAAACAAGTTATTAGAGAAATAAAAATTGACATTTTGGTGGCAAGTCTGCCACCGTTGTCAAGATAAATTGAATAAAAAAAAACAATATTTATGTTTAAAATTTTACAATATTGTTTTTTATGGGAGACTTCTAAACCATTGACATTTAATGTCAAATATGTTATTTTTCTTTTATTATTATATTTTTTGGCGTGTACACAAATAACTACCATGAATTAAAGTGCCCTTAGTTAAAAAAAATAACAAACTCTTAAAAATAAAAGTTATTTAAAATTTGGGACAAAAAGTTTTACAAAGTAAATAAGGAATTTTTATACGCATTATATTATTTGTAGTATGTTTGCTTTTTTATAATCTTAGGGTCCTATTAAATGTCCTTGTATCAAAATTGAATTAAGCGGTTAGCTAAAAAATATAAGGTCAGTTCTTCTTCTTCTTCTTCTCTGGATGGCGTTGGTTGCCTCTCGACGCCGTTCACCAATAAAGTCAGTTCAAATTTACAAATTTGCTTTAATTTGATTCAATGTGTTTAAAGGTCAGTTGGTTGAAAATGCTTTAAAAAAATAATTAATCAAATTATTACAAATTTGTATTATACAGGTGTAATTCAAAAATTTTCAAAACATTTTAGAAGTTTGAATAGAAGGCAATGGTATTTGGACATAACTTTAAATTTTAAATAACTTTTTAAATAACAGAAATAGTTTGAAAAGTAAGACGTTTTGGGACGTATGTTCATATAAAGTTTTTATTTCTAATCGTGCT
>JACEGR010005708.1:0-65000 GCA_014170235.1 Listronotus bonariensis
AACTAATAAATAACTTATAGACATGCGCTTTAAAACAATTCTAAACCAGTTCGGTTCTGGTTCAGAATCAGTTCATTACTAGACCCGCAAACAAAGCTATTGTGCGTATTAATTTCAAAACCTTACTTGTTTGTGGCCAAAACAGAGACAACAATGAGACGAGCAACTAAATGTAAATAAATTATCCGAGAGAGAGATAGCTGCTGGGCTTTCCTTGTCTGTCTTCAAGGAAGGTAAACGCAGATGGCGCGTGAGTCGACTTTATCGTTTGCCCGCCAAATTCAAATTATATAGCTGTGCTATTTTTGCCCTTAATGTTAGGTACTTGTTTTTGTTTCCTATTAATATAAAATATTGGGGTTTAGTTCAATAATTACACACACCTTATTAAAAATGTCATTTATTTGCTTTTATAAAGATTTTTTTACAGATAACCATGTCAATATTACCTTAAATTATCTGTTGAAATGCACAAATTTAATATATACACTGTGATCACTAATAAAAGTCAATATTCAAAGTCCAATTAAAGGTAAAAAACCCCGAAACACACAATAAATCACAGAAAATGTAAACAAACTGTCCAAACAAATCGGCCATTGAAAAATATCAAACACAAATATCGAATAACACTTCGGCGTGACTGCCTGCGGCAACGTTTGTCAAGTTAAAAATATTTGATTCATGGTATATTTTCTTTCTCTTAATTAAATGTGAGCCAAAAAGGACATTAAAGTTTACATGCAGAAATTGTAAATAACTTGGCAACCAGGGCAAAGCGATGATTGCTCCCTCTACGATAGCCTGCCATGATGAAAGACAAAGACATATTTATTGGAACTTGCGTTAAACCAGAAAGAGATAAATACAATGGACAAATTGTTAGGACCAGTTACTCGTCTCATTCTTGTCTCTGGCGAAAATCCACTGTAATGTATGCCACAACCTCAATTTAACACGCCCAAACATGTAAGCCTACATTTTGAGGAAACAATTCATGAATTATTCAAGAGGTCCGCACGAATCCCTTCTAATTTATTAAAGAACAAGGCTCAATTGGGCACAATCCAATAAAAATATTTTATTCTTCTTTTATATTCCTAGTTCTTGGAATGGGTTATTCGTATAATATGGTAATTAGTTTTTTGTTGCTTATATTAGCTGATTAGCAAATAAACATATTCCGAAAAAGTATGATGCAATAGGATCTTTTGCTAAAATAGAAATCATTTTTTTCTATGAACGGTTAAAACATGTCTCGAAATCATTATCATCAAGATAAAGCATCTCCATTTTAGTAGACTACATAAAGTGTTAAAAAAGTAACTTCCTAACAGTGCGACACTTATTTTTACACTTTAAATTGGTGTTTTGTTTTAATACATATACATTAATAAATTTCGCCATAACTTCTTTTAATTCATGTGACAAATTTAATATATTACAGTATATGGATTTAAATAGATATTATGGAAAATTGATATATGTATATGCAATGTAACAGTAAAGGGTACATCAACTGAACCAAACGGTCAAGTTACCTTTGATTTTGTCATTATTTCTTTTAGTTCATGTGTCACTAGTTTTAAAATTTGACAGTTTGCGAAAAAATTTAATAGAAATTATTTAAAATTAATAGTAATAATGAACTTGAATGATTAGAAAATTGAAAAGAAATTTATACTGTTTTATCTTATCATTGCCGAGCATCCTCTGGAAGTGCCTGGGGACCAATTTTTTAGTGTCTGAAGTCAAAATACAAATAGTCGATTTTTTTAACCCACCCTAATATACCTGGTGATACAAAAATTATATCTAACAAACTTGATTCTATTGGAGCCAATCTTCAAAGAGAAGGTCTATACGAAAAAGCTTACATAACCAGGCAGTATTCTTTTCACGGTTTTTTTTCTATGCGAGAGATTTACCCGGACACCCTGTATAAATAAATTAAATAGATAAGATACAAAGGTGAAGCAATCTTAATAAAACTTAACTAATTTGTCTTATTAAGCTAATTCT
The DNA here is from genome assembly GCA_014170235.1 of Listronotus bonariensis. Classification (NCBI taxonomy): domain Eukaryota; kingdom Metazoa; phylum Arthropoda; class Insecta; order Coleoptera; family Curculionidae; genus Listronotus; species Listronotus bonariensis. The sequence continues at coordinate 2,023 of JACEGR010005708.1, forward strand.
GTTCATATAAAGTGTTTAACATATCACTGACAAAATTAATGTGGGTTTCCTTTCACATAATGACCTGTTGTAAAGATTGTAAATGGCTTATTCGGAATATAAGTATGATGTCAACGATTTATAATAGCATTTTATGTAACAAGTGCATAAAGTGATACTTTTTTCCGAATAGGAGGTTTGACATGTGTAAAAAGGACACGTTGTGCATCTGTTGCATACTAATTTTTCTACGACCGCAGTAAAACTTTTTGATTTTCCATTTTATACATGTTTCATGTATAGTTATAAACTAATTTGAATATTTTTCAACCCAGCTATTATTTTGCAACAAAAAGGGTGTTACTTTGTTTATTAATCTAACCATTAAACCGATATTCGAGGCCCAAGCAAAGATTGAAGAATTTCAAAAATAATAATTTTCTGGTTTTGAATGCAACTGATTTAAAAAGTATAAAAACCTATTTTGTAGAGCATTTGATTTTGATAGAAATTACCAAAAATTATTTTTCAAAACAAAAAATATTTAATTTTTGACCCTAAATATGTTTAACGTTGTCTTATAAGTTTAAATTAAAAGTCAAAAATATAAGTACGCCACTGAATTCTACGTAAAAATCCCCAGAGCTTTTCTATTTTTCTTTTATATTTACCCTATCTAATATTAAAAGCGTTATTAATTGACAACATTTGAAAAATACTCTGTATCTCCAAAACGGATTAAGTTAGCCATGCCATAGTTACGTACACCGCTAATTTTGTTTTAAAAATCAATATCGAGATTGTGCAATCAGATTTGTTCTATCTCTGTTAGTATTCGCTACAACCTGCAAGGTCAACGAAAAGGCGCCACAACATCGTTTTTTTATAAACTTTTAACACATTTGCTTAAAAAAATCAGGTACTTTACAGTTTGCAAAAAACATTACTTGATGTACACTGTTAGTCCCCTAAGTTCTATCAAGTTGAATGTAAAAAAAAATTTCTAAAATTCTCTACCAATTAAAACTCTATACCAGGGGTTCCCAAACTTATTTGTATTGTGGCGGCCTTGGACATATCCTATTCTCTCATGACGCCTTTACTTCCAAGTGAACTTTCAATAATGAGAAAATTATTTATTTTGACAAAAAAATTAAAGAGCAATAAAAAAAAATCTTCAGGTACAAATTTTCCCTCCTGATGAATTATTAGGATTAGGACAACAAATAGTTAAAACCACTTAAGATTTATTTGTCTTCTCATTGAAGAGCAAGAAAAAAGCCTTACTTTCTTTACCTTACTTTTCAGAAAAAATATCGAATTCCCAATTATCATCTCAAATACCTTTACTTCACTTTTTGTCACAGCAACACGCGACGCCCCTGGAAGAACAGTGCGTCGCCCCAGGGCGTCACGACGCACAGTTTGGGAAGCCCTGTTCTATACCTATATCTAAATCTATATTAAACTTTAGTCAGTAACTACCCTTACCTGGCCATGTTGCCTCATCCTCTGTATATTTCCTAAAGCATACGTACTATGCCCTGAATTTTTCAAGCAATACCCCTTATTCGTAAAAAGGGGCGAGTCTAGTCCCTCGGACGTGGGGGTTTGCGTAGCAGCCTCAAATACAATGGAGCCCCTCCTGAGGCTGATCCTGGGGCTTTCTGGGAGCGCTAGGCGATCGGGGCTGCACCTGGTTCGGGTAGTTCGTTGTTCATTTTTTTAAAGATTTTCTAGAAAAACGTAGACTTAAGGAAATTAAAGATACAAAAAGGAATTGTCGATACAAATGCTTGACAAATGGTATACAGGGTCATCTAAATAAGGTATTGGTAAAAATTCAAAATTGTTTAAATTGGGAACCTAGGAGCAGTTTTAACGCTCTTTAGGAGTAAAAACTAAAGGCTAGAAGACCCAATTGACAATAGTGTTTTTGAGGTAAAGATAATGGATGGTGGAAGGGAGGATAACCATCTTTTATTGCGAACAAGTTGAAAAAGTAGCCATCGGAATGTAGCAAATTGGGATGGCGCCACAGTAGCCAGTGAAGGGATTTTGGTATTTCTTTCACTTTTTTATTTTGTATCTATCTGTCCTTTTCATTTTGGGTAATTTTCTAGAAACCTGCGGCAACTCCGATTTTAACGAAATTTGGTGTACGGGGGTTTATTGGTGCGCTGATCACGAATCTGAAAGATTTTTTGGCGGAAACGTTTCGTTCTCGAGATATTCATCATCAAAGCTCAAATTTGAACTAAGTTTATTTTCACTATATTCCCCTTCTTTTGCACACAATTCTTGATTTAAAGCTAAGCGTCAAACAATATTTGATTTTCACCTTTAAAACCCCGTTTTTCTACATTTTTACATTATTTTTGCATAAAATTGCGTTGCTTTTCTTGATAATGCGGCAACCATACATACACATAGGGCTTCATGGCACACTGGGATTAAAATAAGTCAAAGTATAGCTATGCAATTTAATGCAAAAATAATGTAAAATACGTAAAAACGGGGTTTTAAAAGGTGAAAATCAAATATTGTGTGCCACTTTTGCTTTAAATCAAGAATTGTGTGCAAAAAGAAGGGGGAATATTGTAAAAATAGGATTAGTTTAAATTTCAAGTCTGATGGTGAGTATCTCAAGAACGAAACGTTTCCGCCAAAAAATTCTGTGATCAGCGCCTCAAGAAACCCTGTATACCAAATTTTGTCAAAATCGGAGTTGCCGCAGGTTTCTAGAAAATTACCTCATTTTGTATCTCACTCTAATAATTTTTGCTCATTGGTTTAAAAATTTCCTCTGGCTACTGTGGCGCCACCTTAAGTTGCTCCTTTCGACGGACACTTTTTAAAACATTCAGATGGATATCCACTCCTCAACCATCCATAGGTAAAGAGTAGAACACCCTGTATATTTTTATCACTGTGCAAAAGATTTTTTAAATAGCTTTAAAAGAATACAACATAGGATTTATCCAATTTACTTTCTTGAATGTATACATATTAGCCACAACTTAAGCGAATGTTATGCACTATCACAAATAGATGCACTATACATTTTTATTGAAATCTCTTTGATAGTAGCATATCATTATTAATTAGTTAATTAGATAAAATGAAGTTTATTACTATATTTAAACAATTCCGATAGGTAAACTTTGTCTTATCAATTTAAAAAGATATACGGGTGGTTTAATATATATATTTTTAATTATTAAAATATATTAATCTAAAACGCATTTTGACACGTGTCACGTGACAGCTGTAAAGGTGGCAACTTTGAAAGATGTAACATGAAATATCAAAAAATGAGACCAGAGGGATATTTTTCTAATTCTTCTGTCTTACAGCTGCTAACAAGCTTGTCTAACAGGTGATGTCATTATATTGTGAATCTAAAAAATAAAAGCGCTTACCGCCAATGACAAACTCTAGTTTTACGCCGCTAACAACCGCTGTGAGCTGCTGTAAGACTGACGTCATTGATTTGTCAAAAAATGAAAGTGCTTACAGCTGCTGTAAGCAGCTAACAAAGAAAATATCCCTCAGGATTTTTATAAAGGAAAGCTACAAAACTGTTTAGAATTTTTACGAGTCATGAACTCTTTTCCTTTTTGTGATTATAAATTAGTTTGTTCGCTCCTAATATATAATTTCAAATAAAAACGAGTGCATATATTTTTTCTTGGTGCTAAAAGACTAAAATAATATTTTAGACGTGATTCCATATTTGTTTCTATGTCCTGTAGGTATCTACAGACTGTCCACGGATTCGAATAGGTTTTAACAAGAGGACAAATGGACCAAAAGTTTAATTAAAAAAAAAAAAAAACATTCTTTCTAAATAATATTTTGCTTAAAAATGAAAAAAAAACTCTTGGATAAAAATTCATGTTTTTTAAGTTTTTGCGAACCCTGTATACAAAATCAACATTTTTCTTCGTAAATCATATTTTTGTTACAAGCAAAAGTTCTTTATGAAGAATTACTTTTTTCGAAAATGAAATTGTTGGTCCATTTGTCCTCTTTGTTAACCTCATCCGTGGACAGTCTGTACATCTAAGCAAACATTTGATTGCGATATTTGAAATACCTTGATTTCAATTTTTAAAAAAACTATACCGAGTCCGTTTTCGTCCGACGAGCTGTAAAGTATCTGTCGCTATTTTATGAGTAAATTATGATAATTTTTTCCTCTAGCAGCTCCCAAAAAGAGTGGCAAGGGTGGTCTCTTATGCATCCCTTTTCAACTAATCTGGGGAGGCCCCGAACTTTCCACTTTGCCACTAACTTATTTTCTATAGTGACACTTGTTTTTGGAGTAAATTTATTTTCAAATTCTTTATTATATTATGCACCTATAGAACGATAGCTCTGTATGTAAACCCTCAAGAAAATACAGCTTTAAAAAAATAATAATATATGTTTTTTCTTATTTATAAGACTTATTTAACTTACCCTCTTAAACAATGTCAATATTAACTGAAAACAACACACAAATATCAGTTACACCCCATAAACCCTTTAAAAAGTCACCCCTATACACAATCCACTGTTAAGTATAACTCTGCTCAATAAACTTAATAACCCTGTTCACCACTAAATATCAACCCCGTATCTCTTTTTTCTCTTTTTCTTTATTTTTCGTTTCTATTTCTCTCTACGTTACCGAAAGAAAAAAAACATCAACACGGAAACGTCAGACTCGAATCAAAACAGCCACTCACTGGGGAGAGAAGAAAACAAGTGAAAGCGCGACGTCCCGACGTCACAAAGCGTCCCGGTGTGCGCCGCGACGGCTAGCAGGAACAATAATACGGTAGCAGGAATAGATTCGCAGGCGGAAACAGGAATACGAGTGCGACTGGAGGTTGCGACCGTGAATATGCGATATACGCATGTTTTGGGTTGGGGAATTGGTGTTGGGAATGGGGAGTAATGTAGGGTAATTTATTAATGTTTAAGGGGAATGTGACAATCGAATTTCATAACAAAGAAAATACAATTATTATAACTAGTTGTAATAGCTTTGTTTTTACTTTATTTATTTATTCAATATTTAAGAAATTGATAACATAGCTTGCAGTATACATTGAAATAATAGCTTTGTTCGCGGGTCTAGTAATGAACCGATTTTGAACCAGAACCGAACTGGCTTAGAATTGTTTTAAAGCGCATGTCTAGTTATTTATTAGTTCGGAATTTTTATTTACCGCGAACGATTTTCTATACAGCTGAGGATGTATTCTAACCTAGCCTTTTGGTTAGGATTTTTCATGGTTAAATTGGATACTACACAAAAAAAAATTAAATTCAAACAAAAAGGTAAATTGTTATACTGTCCAATGCCACTCGAGGTCTCTCGGCGGAAGACGAGGAATTCCTGCCTCCTCTCGTTTTTAACATAAGTATGTGTATTTAACTAAGGATAAAATTTAAACAACCAGAAATGGTAAAATCTTGTAATATTGTCTATATTTTTTAATTAAATCTTTATTTATTTTATTGCATACATACATTCATACGGAATACAATTAAAAATCCTTTGTTTATATACGGTCAGAATCACAAAAATATTTAAAAAAAGATTCAACAGGTATATTAACCTGCATAAAAGTGGCAGAAACAAATAAACTGTAATACAACGGTTTATTTCTGTACCACAAAAACAGAAAACAGCTGACCATGTCGACAATGTGCATGAAATTCCGAACTGAACTTTTAGTTCCAACAAAAATCCCAGGACTGCTAATCAGGTTACGAACCGATAACGAACTGATTCCATTGTAACCATGATCGAACCCGCAAACACGGAACTGTTACTAAAAATTCAAGGTTTTACTAACCGCAATTTTTTTAGTAATCAAGGAGGGGGTCAAAGTAAGATTAAATTGAAGTTTGTGTGGTCGCCACCCTTGTCCTGCGGCCGCTATCTTCAAAAAGCTTGCAATTGGTTTTTATTATTTATTTGAAAAACTATTAGTCCCACGAAAAAAATTATAAAATTAGGGCCTGTGTAACAATTTTTTTTGGTAATTTTCTAGAAACCTGCGGCAACTCCGATTTTAACGAAATTTGGTATACGGGGTTTTTGGGGCGCTAATCACGAATCTGAAAGAATTTTTTGGCGGAAACGTTTAGTTCTTGAGATATTCATCATCAGACTTGAAATTTAAACTAATCCTATTTTTACAATATTCACCCTTCTTTTCGCACACAATTCTTGATTTGAAGCTAAAGTGACACACAATATTTGATTTTCACCTTTTAAAACCCCGTTTTTACGTATTTTACATTATTTTTGCGTTAAATTGCATAGCTATACTTTGAATCATTTTAATCCCAGTGTGCCATGAAGCCCTATGTGTATGTATGGTTGTCGCATTATCAAAGAAAAGCCACGCAATTTAATGCAAAAATAATGTAAAAACGTAGAAAAACGGGGTTTTAAAAGGTGAAAATCAAATATTTTATGACACTTTAGCTTTAAATCAAGAATTGTGTGCAAAAAAAAGGGGGATATAGTGAAAATAAGCTTAGTTCAAATTTGAACTTTGATGATAAATATCACGAGAACAAAACGTTTTCGCCAAAAAAATCTTTCAGATTTGTGATCAGCGCCCCAAAGAATCGCCGTATACCAAATTTCGTTAAAATCGGAGTTGCTGCAGGTTTCTAGAAAATTACCATTTTTTTACCCGTAATAAATTTCTTTCTATTTATTTTGCGAAAAAGTAACAAAATAGCATTTTTATAGAATAATATTCAAAGAAGAATGTTGGTTTTATAACTTTTATCGTCCAATAAAAAATAACAAAGTTATAAACAAAAGTAGATATTAATTTCTGAAATTTGTCGACCTGTCAAGAGTAAACACACCTTATAGTTTATAGTTACTACGTTCATATCGAATAGTTCAAGCTGGCTTGAAAACAAAGCGGCTTTGAAGCGATAAAAATACTAAAAAAATACATTTCACTGAACAACTTATGCATATAACTTTTTCTTATATCTCTTATGGTTTTTCCAAAATTATAGTATTTAATTTTGTATGGGACCACCCTGTACATAAACACACATTATGCATGTGATTATTTATGCACATTTTAGTTCCCCTGGACGGTAAAAAATGCATTTTATTGTCTTTAGGAAAAAAATAATGTAATGTCATGATCTAAAAGGCATATTTTTGCCAAAACCTTTTTAATGATGGATGCCATCATCCTAAATGCACTTTTTCAGCATAACTTATTAATGATGGATGCCATCATCCTAAACGCATTTTTTCATCATAACTTAGTAATGATAAATTGCCATCACATTTTCTGCAACACGTGGCCTAATAACGGCCAATTGCCCATTTTGATGTCTATTTGATACTTTTTGCCAATATCATGCCGGCAAAAATGTTATATGGGAAGAGATTACATTTGTTTCAAATCGATCGTGTATTCGAAAAATTATTTGTATTTTAGAATTTAGGAAAGAGCTGTAAAAATGTTAGAAACTAGTTTGTCGGTTAAATTTTTTGTATTCTTAATAATAACAAAGTTATAGACTATTGACTGACGCTTAATTTTGATGACCCTGTATAATACCCCTATTGTTTTTTAGGGATTTATAAAAATATTTTTTTAGGTAGGTTATTAGAGGAGTTCGTATATGTTTTGTCACAAAGCTTTTTTTCATGCTTGACCCACTTTTCCTTAGAAAAACTCATCCATTCATTGTCCTTTTTACCCCAATTTCACTTCGGAAAATTCCGACGAGAATTTCCCCGGAAAACGTTATGGATTTTCATACAAAATCGGTCAACGACCTAATCTTTTCCATTGCTTATATTTGACCTTGCGCACTACCAATAAATATTTTTCTTTTCATTGTCACTGATCAACAATTGAAGAGTAGACGGAAACAAGAGTGAAAGTATTTTTTCAAGATTTAACAGGGTATTTTAAGATAAATATGATAAAAACTTAGGGAGGTAATTCTTTGTTTAAAATAAAGGGTAGTTTCTTATATATACATTGGGTCAAAATCAACCTTTACAAAGATGGGAAAAAATAAAATTTTTAGTTTTTATCTTAAAAAGAAAAAGTATATATATATATATATATATATATATATATATATATATATATATATATATATATATATATATATATATATATATATATATATATATATATATATATATATATAACTACTAAGTACTGTTACAAACGTGTGTCACAGCCAGTGGCGTAGCTATTATAGGGTTAGGCGGGGCAGATCCCCGCAGCCCCCAACCTCATGGGGGGCACTTGTAGTTGAGAGGGGCCCCCGGGCTTAGAAGTGAAGAGAAAATGTGCTATTGCAGGTGAAAAAAGGTAAAGATTTTGTTTGCTCTCGTACAAAATTGCTCTTATTAGATAAGGAACTTTATTTTTTCTCTTTCAATTTTTTTTCTTGCTCGTCGACATTTAAAATTTTTGCAACCCCGTGGATGTCATCCTGCCGGCGCCCATAATTGAGGCCCCTATCTCGTTCCAATAAGTGATGATTTTACATTTTATTTTGTTATTGCAAATTGTTAACTCTAATAAAAGAAACATAAAAAATGAAAAAGTTTTTAAATAATTGCCTGGCGGGTATCCAAATTTATGTATTTATTTTTTTAAAGCGGTTGCGTATGTTTTTTCGCAAATCATTAATACCACAGGCCCACAAAATAAAAAAAAGTGATCTGTGCTGGGCATCGGATAAAAATGTTCTCACGTATACAAAAATATGTAAGAAAATTTTCATCTGCTGAACCTGAATCTGAAGTTAAGGGGTCAACCTGCAAAAAACCGAATTGCCAAGGGGGCACTAGCCAAAAACAAAAGAACTACGTCATCAATGTTGCATTTTTTAATGGATCACCATATTTATAATTATATTTTTGAATTATTTGCTCAATTCTAAGTATTTTTATTAAAGGTTTTATTATGTTTGTCTTTAACTGTTTTTGGGTTATCGACGCGGCGCTTAAAGAGTCAAATTTTCGGCTACTATTATTTACTTAAATTATATAGAGTAATTCAAAAATCGATCACGAAACTTAAGGGGGTGATTCTACTTGACAAAGACAAGTCGATAAACATCACCGTTTAGGCACAAATAGACATCAAAGTTTTCATCAATTTCAATCAAATTACCTACATCCATACAAAATTTTAAGATAAAAGTACTTTTTTAAATTTCGCCAGAGGGCACTTTACCTAAAACTTAAAATTTATTTACATCATAACTTTTTATTTTGACAGATATCGCAAAGCTGGGGCGCCATTTTATAGACAATCAAAAACTTAAAAAATAAGGTACTCTTTATTAAAGTCGATAAACATCACCGTTTAGGCACTAATAGACATCAAAGTTTTCATCAATTTCAATCAAATTACCTACATACATACAGGGTGTCCAGTAACTCAACCGACAAATTTTATGGAGCGATTCTACAACAGAAAATAAGAAAACAACTTCATATAAACATATTTCCTAAACGTCTTAGTTTTTGAACGACGGTGTGTTAAATATTAAAAAAAAAACTTTTGTCTTAAAATTTTAGAATCTGCAAAGCTCGATTTGTGTGCCTAATATCAACTGGATTGGTTAAAAAATAAATACAATATGGCGAAAAAAACAAAATAAAAATTGAACTTTGACGGCTTGTAACTTGAAAACGAAGGACATTTTGAAAAACAATTATATGAAGCTCAACCCTTATTACCTATGTCAGGTTAAGTTTCGTGATCGATTTTCGAATCACCCTGTATATCTCAATTTCTGACCAGTTTATTTCAGATTCTCTTTATTTTATTGTAAAAACATCTTTTTATTCATTAACACGTACGTGAAACAAAGCTCTTTGTTGTTACGAATTACTGAAAATCGTATTTTGGGAACGCAACTTTATTTTCATATACTTTTTTGCGCGCATACTTCAATTGGGATTTTCTCTTTATTTATTTTTAAATAATTGGATACCTCTATCGTTTTCGATGACGTCTTGAAACCTTGAAATCCAAAAGTGTTGTTCTTTGTGTAAATTTAATTATTTTGGCAAATGTATAAATAGGTGTATAGGTATACACTCTTTTGCTCTTTTATTTTGAAATAAAAAGTCAAGAAATTAATTGAGGAAGTGGAAGAGTTGTTTTTTTACTTTCACCGCAAGTACAAAATATTAAAGCTAAATTACCGTATAAAATCTAAATAAAAACATAAATGTTCAAAAAGGGCAAATTTTGATAAAATTAAAAAAAATACATTCTAGATAGCGGGCGCCATCTACATTTGTAAACTGATATTAAAATTATAATTAATGGTAGTGACATCTTTCAACCAATTGCTTTAAGTTAAAAAATATTACAGTTTCCAGCAATATAAGCAATACTTTTGTTACGCATACAGCGTCCTGTTTAACCGATATTTTGGCGTCCAATTTGAAAGGCAAAACTAGTTTCAAAATATTTGAAATATTGTGATGGCTCAATCATCCTTTAATCAAATTTTCCTTTTTTGTAGGGTCAAAATTTGCAGTGTTCGAGATATCAATCAAAATTTCATTTAATTCGACACTTTTACGTTCCGTACCTACAACGACCTTCATATGACATTGATAACCTTAGCTCTTGTGAGAACTGTCACATACCGGCTCAGGAACCAAATTTCCGTAAGATTTTCTTCAAAAATGGCTTTAAATAAATTGGCAATCGACGCTTTAGACCTTAATGGAAAACGTGTATTCATGAGGTAAGAAGTTTTTATTAATTGGGTATTTTTTTCGGGTGGTAAAAAATGTTGCCATAACCCCAATATCTATGATTCAGGGTGGGAATTTTTAAATTTAAAAATTTATCCTTTAATTTTTATTTAAATATTTCTTTTTTCTTGGGGAAGACACCTTCTTGCGTACTAAATTTTTTGCTTTAGTAGTTTTTTCATTACCTATATTCTTGACGCTTTTAAAATTTTGTTAAAACATATTTTTGGGTATATTTTTAAGTTTCTTTAGTTATAAATAAAAATACTACTTAACATTTTGAGTAATTCAAAGTGTATAATTTTCAATATTACCACATTTTATACAAAATGAATGAAAACCTTATAATTTTAATGGGTAAATTTCTAGAAACTAAATTTGTTATATGGGGGTTTTTGAAGCGCTGATCACAAAGTCTGATTTTATTTGCGGAAACGTTTTTTCTCAATATATCCATCATCAAAGTTGAAATTTAAAATAATCTTATTTTCACTATATTCCTCCTTCTTCACACAATTCTTGATTTAAAGCTAAAGTGACATACAATATTTGATTTTACCTTTTAAAAACCCCTTTTTAACATGCTTTTATTAGCTTGGGTTGTATGTATGTATGTAACGGAATCTTTAAGGTTAATTTTCACCAACTTCCAGCGATTCGATTTATTTGAAACTTTGCACAAGTATCAAGGACCCATGACAATGCAATAATCTGCAAACAGTATTCCGTTATCCTGATTAGGATCGCCAGGATAAATAAATTCCTTTATAGATTTTCTGTAGGTGAGTAACAGAGAAAGAGCTAGTGCGCAATCTGTGCATGCGTGCAGTTTCGGACGTACTCTCATACAGAAACTTGTTCGAAGTAGTTGTGTTCTGAAACCCCATGCAACAGTGAAGCTTTAAATGAAATGATTAGATTACGAAATAGTTCGTGAAACATTTCAATATCACATGTCCGCAGAACACTAATTGATATATCGAACTAAAAAATGAAAAATAAATAATAGTTTAAAAAAACTAAAAAACACGCTTTTATATGCAACCGAACTAAAAATTTGAAAATAATTTTTCATTACAAAGGTTTGTATTACAGTAATAAAAGGTCAAACAATGAATCATAATTATATACCTCAAAATAAAATTATAATAAAATTTAAGATAATAACAGAATAATTCACTTCAGAATAAAAGCGTGGGGTGCTTAATATATTAAATGTTATAATTATTTCATTTCTAAATATTTATGAGGGAAAAGTTATGAAAAATAGTAAAATGCACCCCACGCTTTTTACTTTGAAGTGAATTATTCTGTTATTATCTTAAATTTTATTATAATTCTATTTTGAGGAATATAATTATGATTCATTGTTTGACCTTTTATTACTGTAATACAAACTCTTTGTAATGAAAAATTATTTTCTAATTTTTAGTTCGGTTGCATATAGAAGCGTGTTTTATTTTTTAAACTATTATTTTTTAACGTATTTTACATTAAATTGAATAGCTTCACTTTCTATCTTTTTCAGTCTCAGCTATGACGTCACGTGTACACATGGTTGCAGCATTTTTAAAGTGAACTTTCGCAATTTTATTTATAAAAAGTGTAAAATCCATAGAAAAACAGGGATTTTAAATTAATAATTGGGTGCAAAAAGAAGGAGAAATATGGTGAAAAAAGTTTTCTTTAAATTTCAACTTTGATGATGGATATCTCGAGAACAAAACGTTTCCGCCAAAAAATTCTTTCAGATTTGTGATCAGCGCCCAAAATTCTGTATATCAAATCCGTCAAAATCGGAGTTGCCGCAGGTTTCTAGAAAATTACCTTTAAATGCAAAGCATTCTTTAGGGATGCTGTAGCACCTTAAATGAGCTAAAAACGATTCTTCTGCCGTTTTTTAAATATTTGTTTGAGAAAAACCAGTTGAACAAAGTTTCTTAATATGATCCAAAGATTATCGGAAAGTTGGTTATTTTTACGGTTTTGTAATTTTGGGAAATTTAATGTGTTAATTATTACCATTACCAAAAATCAATTAACTTTCCGATAATCTTTAGATCATTTTAAGAAACTTTTCTATGTACAACTTTTCTCAAAACAAATATTTAAAAACGGCAGCGAATCGCGTTTTAGCTAATTTAACGTGCTACGGCATCCTCTTAAGTTGAACACTCTGCATAGATGTAGTCATGCCCTAAAAATGATTTATATAAATTCACCACTGAAATATACAAAACTGTTGATACATTTATCTCATTTTTTTTTATTACATAGGACATCTGAGGATTGTACATTTTGGAACTAGGCCCCTCCTTTTGTTTATAAACGCCAATTTTAAAATGTTCTTTCATAATTTATAAATTAACATATTTCAACTTATTTTAATCGAAGTGACTAGGGGCACGTTGATGTGCCGCGATTATTTTTTACCGGACACGTGTATGACGTCACTACTGTCTACTATTCTTATTTTTACTATATTCTCCTTTCTTTTTGCACTAAATTCCTGATATAACATTAAAAAACCTTTTTAAAACCTGTTTTTTACTGATTATAAGCCTTTCTTTATTAATATAATAAAAGGTTTGCTTTAAATCAAGTCGCCATGTTTGAAACCACTATACACATAGGTGTATGCATGGTTGCAGCATTTTGGGCGTAAAAATTAGAATTTAATAAAAACGTGTAAAATAACTAAAAGAGGTTTTTTAAGGATGTTCATAAAATATTGTATGCCAATTTAGTGTTATATCAAGAATTTTGTGCAAAAGAAGGCGGAATATAGCCAAATTATGGATAGTTTGAATTTCAACTTTGATGATGAATAATGGCACGCTCAGTAGTGACGTCATACACGTGCCCGGTAAAAAAATAATCGCGGCACATCAACGTGCCCCTAGTCACTTTGTATTTTAATACCTTTTTGTACTGTCCATGATATTAGGTTTTCTATCTAACAGCAAAGTCAGTCTATATAAGGTCGCGACATTCGGCCATATTGCTTTGACGTGTTATGACGTCACATCTCCCATTTTTCGGCCATGTTGTTCAGTGCCGGAGATATACAGTTTATTGTATCAGTAGAACAACCGTTTACACAACAGTTTTTAATTATTAAGTTGTAAATTCTTTTACTTTAAATAAAAACATTTGGAATTACATCTTTCAACAAATATTACTTTCAAAACGATGCAAAATGAAATGCGCAAATTCTAGACGCCACTGGATTGATCATCAGCTTTGATTTTACCCAGTCTTGCCAACTTTTCTCTGTGGAGTGCCCTTCCTTGCGCCCCCTGACCTCGAACCGCCTAAAAGTTGAGGATGTGTCGCAACCTTATAAATATAAACTAACCTTGTCTAACAGTAGGTTTGAAATACTTTGTAATAAAGGTGTTATTAGTAATAATTTTATTTTTGATTTTATTATATAGATTATAACACATATTGGTATATCTTTTGCATCATTTGTTAGATCACCATATTTACTATGATTAATTATATTTAGTAAAAAGAAAAAATTACTTAAAATACATCTACTTTTGATCTCGTGCAATATATGAACTAGTTGGTTCATTCATTTTGTTTTCCTTTATATGACGGTAGGAAGGACCTAGATCCAAAGTGTTTATTCTTCATCTATTTTATTTAATATGAAAATGGGATAAATGCCCTAATAGTTGTATTTTTTATTACTTAATTTTTAATAACTAATTTTTTATGGCATTACTAAATCCATAGGAAAGTATTTAAACTTAAGAAAGAACTCAGCATTATATTAAATTTTTAGGTTTCTTTCTTTTTTTTTATTGATAATATTGGGGAATGTACAATTTGGAACTAGCCCCTCATAGGATATATACAATAAAATGCTACAATTTGCCGCAAATGGGTGGTATTTATGGATGGTATATATTCTTAATTTAGGATAAACAACATTAAAAAATCTTGATGTTGCTGAATTTATACTTCTTTGAATTATTACAAAAGCACAATATTACCAATATCTAACCAATCTCAAACCGACTAACGCAAGTATCAAAAAATTGACTGAAAGCAGCACAAAATTGAGCTTTTCCAGCTATTATGTTCTTAAAAACTGACTACCAGCAACAGAACCCTCCATTTAAGTTTCCAACTGCAACTATTATAGAACATTTACAAGAAATGGACAAAGTATTTTCCTTCTGTTATTCATACAGGGTGTTTCAGAACTATGGGATCAAACTTCAAGGTGTGATTTCCTATGTTATTTTATGAAAAAAAGTTCCTATAAACATATGTCCGAGTTGCTTCCTTACTGAGATACTGGTCGTTAAAATTTAAGAAAAAAACAGTTTTTTCTAAATATTTTTAATATGCTTAGGCCGATTTGAATAAAATTTGGTATATTTATTCAAAGTAAAAGGTGCTGATTTAACCCTAAGCATATATGCTCCATATAAATTTTTTTCAAAATGTCATTCGTTTTTGAGTTACAAGCCGTCAAAGTTCAATTTTTATTTTGGGTTTTTCGCCATATTGCATTTGTTTTTTAACCAATCCAGTTGATATTTGGCACGCAAATCGAGCTTTGCAGATTCTAAAATTTTAAGACAAAAGTACTTTTTTTAGATAATGCCAAAGGGCACTTTACCTAAAACTTAAAATTTATTTACATCATAACTTTTTTATTTTGACAAATATCGCGAAGCTAGGGGCGCCATTTTATAGACAATCAAACACTTAAAAAATAAGGTACTCTTTATTAAAGTCGATAAACCTCACCGTTTAGGCACAAATAGACATCAAAGTTTACATTAATTTCAATAAAATTACCTACATACATACAGGGTATCGAGTAACTCAACCGACAAACTTAACCAAACGATTCTACAACAAAAAAATAAGAAAAAAACCACATATAAACATATGTCCCAAACGTCTTAGTTTTTGAACTACGGTGTGTAAATATAAAAAAATCTAAAAGTACTTTTGTCTTAAAAATTTTAGAATCTGCAAGCTGGATTTGTGTGCCAAATATCAACTGAATTTGTTAAAAAATAAATGCAATATGACAGAAAAACCAAAATAAAATTGAACTTTGACGCTTACGTAACTTGAAAACGAATGACATTTAAAAAAAAAATTATATGAAGCTCTACCCTTATTTTTGTCAAGTAGAATCACCCTTTAAGTTTCGTAGGTCGATTTTTGAATCACCCTGCATTTGGAGTTTTTTCCTTTAATTTTTTCCCGCTAGTGTATATAAAAATACTCAGCATCGGTATTGTATTGTGTCAATAAATTGTTAATAAATAAATAATAAAAATCTTTAGTATTTTAGAACTAACATTGTTATATTGTCTTAAGAATGTTGGTTGGCAAGATTGTATACGCATTGGCTCTTTTGCTAGGCTATATATTCTGTGGGCACATAAAATTAATTACCTTTTAAAGAACATTGGCCATTTTTACCTGTCACACTCCGCAAAACAGTTAAACACCAAATTATTAGCAAATAACCAAAATATGTGGTAGTATTTTGCACAGACCCTTTAGAGATCACTGTGTATTTTTCAGAGTCGACTTCAATGTCCCCTTAAAAGACGGTAAAATCACAAACAACCAACGTATCGTACAGGCTCGATTCCATCAAATACGCTTCTAGAAAAGAACGCATAAGAGTGTTGTTCTCGCTTGCGCATTTGGGACGTCCTGACTAGCGGCAATCCAAATCCCAGCACCTCGCCGCCTGTAGCTGAGGACGCTCGAAAGAGTTGTTAACAAGGTAAAATGTATTAATTAACAATTAAATAAGCTAGGTAAATTAATTTATTAACACTCCTCTCAATATGTCCTCTGTCTAGCCAAATAATAAACAACTTTTTTAAGAAATTTTGACTTTATTCATTACCACACTTCGTTAAGTACTAAAAAGTACACACAACGCCAAAAGTCTTGTAAAAAATACGACCACTTGTGAAAATAGCAAATAGCACACTGATTTCATGCATAGAAAATGCGTTATATCACACTAGTGTTGCAAAGTACTTTACAGCACTAGTGTTGCAAAATACTTTACAACACTGGTGTGATACATATTATGATGTCATTCTAAAAACTGCTATTGGTTTGCAAGTGACATATTTATTGTAGTGACAGTAAAAAAAACTTTTTATTTACCTTAAACGGTAGAACCCAAATTAGCGAAAATCATCTTATTTTATATTTATTAAAATTTACGAAAAAATAAAAACATAAACAAAAATAGACATAACCACAAAAAACAACTTTCACTGACTGGCACAGTGTTGTCAGGTAAGTAGATCAAATTTAAAATCTCCCTTCTACCTTTGAGCACGTACTTTATAGAGGCAGCCTTGCCGCTTGACCGTTCGACCTAAAGCGCCAGAGAAAAAAAGCCTATAGATCAAATTCCTTCCTCTCTTTCTTCGTGTACTCAAACAACTAGTTAAATCTTTTTTTTAATCCCTAATTAAACCTAAGGCTAATACACACTTTATGAATCCACTTTCTTTTATCCATTCATAAATAGAATCAGACCCTTCCGACGTTGCCAAATGCTTTCCATATTTTTGCATGGTAACTGACGTTTGGTAGTCGTTTTTCCTTACTTTAAGGACTTTAGGTTATGCATTTACAATTTTCATATTTTTTATATTTTTCTTAAAAATATGAGGAAAAACTGTTATTTTACTTAATTTTACATGTGATGTTCAGTTTCATTAACTCGTTTTACCAATTTTACCCCACCCAGCACCCCTTTTCACTCCCCGGTCCCGTAAGTTTATTTACTGATATTTTTAAAAAACGGAATATTTTGGATATGCACCACTTACGTTTTATTTAGAAGAGTGTCTAAAATATGTAAGAATCGATAATTTTAAAAAACCCTTATAATAGCAGAAAACCGTATTAAACTATTAGCGTTATTACCTAACAAAACCATACAATTTTATTAAGTGAGGGCCTTTTTAAATTCCAAAATGATAAAAGTTATATAATGCTTCTAGGTAGGTGATTTTCGATGTAAAAATATTGTCAAAACAGTATAATATAGCAGTGAGGAAAAGTATATATCACACTAGTGTTGCAAAGTAAATATCACCCTAGTGTTGCAAAGTTCTCAATTGTTTTTATTTTTTCTGAACAGACAAACTTTAATTTTTATTTTTTTGGTGAATAATTTGTGGTCGTAGGAAAAATAGTGTACAGTACTCGTGTGAAAATGACTTTCTTACACTCGTGGGTTTGTCGCACTCGGCTAACGCCTCGTGCTACAATATTCCCACTCGTGTGAAATTAGTCATTTTCCACACTTGTAATCCTGACTGTGTCGGTCCTGAAGTAGAAAAGGTATGCGCCAACCCAGCACCCGGTACCGTTATTTTGCTTGAAAATTTGCGGTATCATATTGAGGAAGAAGGTAGGTGATAATTTTTAATTTTTTCCATACGTCTATATTCTATTTTTATTTATATTTATATACAGGGTGTTACAAATTCGAGAAGCACCATTAGGATCTAGGAAACGGTAAGAGATACAGGGTTGGTTAAATTGGGGCAAAGTTGCGCATTTTTATGCCTAACAATATTACGTTTTAAAAATTTAAAAATTTGCAGCCGTTCCAGAATTATACGGAAAAAACCGAAATTGTGCAAAACAGTTTTTTCATGGTTTATTTGAAGAGATATTTTAAAACTAACGACACATTAACATTGCCACTTTTTTTTGTTTTATAAGATGATGTCACTAAATTTAAAATCCGACATTTCGTCTTTGAGCCACCATCATCAACTTTGGTTTTTAGATGGGCGGAATATTTGATTTTAAAACTAATACACTCGTATTTTAATTCTAAATACAACAATATATGACATTTTACATTTATGCGACGTTTCCAACAAAAAAAAACACCATCCACTATTTTCTTAATTAAAAATTGCGTTTTTATTTTTAAAAAAATTCATTTAAAGGTAAGTTTGCATCCATTTATTTCTAATACTACTTTTTTTTCTTTTAATAATTTATGTATTCATAATTTAACTAATAAGCTACAAGAATTAAACTAATTTACATACATTTACTTATACAGAATAAATAAGAAATTAATTTAGTCAAACGCCTCTATCAACTTTATCGTAGCCTGTCATAAAAAAATGGAGGCCTACTTACCTGCAAATAAAAATCCGAAAGTTTGGAGTAAAATCGTTATTTGTAATGGCGAAATGGTGAATGATGATGGTTTATAGGTTCGAAACGTCGCCTGAATGTTAAGTGTGATATATCGTTGGTTTTATAATTAAATTATGAGTTTATTAAGTTTAAACAAAATATTCCGCCAATTTAAAAAAAACAAAGTTGATGATGGTGGCTCAAAGACGAAACGTCGAATTTTAAATTTAGTAACATCATTTTATAGAACAGAAAAAGTGGCAATGGTAATGTGTCGTTAGTTTTAAAATATCTCTTCTAATAAACAGAGAAAACAATAAAAACTTTCGCACAATTTCGGTTTTTGCCGAATTATTCCGGAACGCCTTTAAATTTTTAAAAGGAAATATTGTTAAGCATAAAAATGCGCATTTTTGTCCCAATTTAATGTCAGCGCAATTTACCCAATTGATATTTAAAAATCCCCTAAATTTGGCGACTCAAAAGCCAAAATCCCATTTTTTTTTCTTAACCTTTTTGAAAAATAAGATGTGTTACTTCATGCACATGAAATCCCCAAAAACAGGCTTTCTAACGAAAAATCCTCACACTTCTGTATTTATTAGACATTATGTTATTACTTCAAAAGCTAATTAAAATATAAGTTATAACATAGCTCATTTGTTCGACACAACGGCTACAGAAAAGTAGATAAAAGACGCGTTTGGGAATCCCAGGCCAGGCAGGGTTATCGATACCAAAAACACGCCGAAAGCCTACTGTCCATGAGAGCGGTTTTCCGCTCGCGGATGATAATTCAGCGTTGTGATTGGCGGGAAAAGCATTTTAAATTTGCACTAACCAATCACAACGCTGAATTATCATCCGCGAGCGGAAAACCGCTCTCATGGACAGCCGGCTGAACGCTGCTGGGTCGATAATATAGAATCCTAATTTTCTTGTTTAATTTGTTTAATGCATCAACATGAGATGGTGCCACTAATAAGCAATTTTGACAAAACAAATAGTTAGGTAATTTGTTTAATGCATTAACATGAGATAGCGCCACGCGCCACTAATAAATAATAGATTGGGAATAATTTAATAAAATAGAAATTAGAATTTATTTAGAATTTTAAGAATATAGATTGGAAAGTTTGCAGTTTGGATAGTATAGGTTAAGAAATTGTCTTTTTTCAGGTTATAGTCAAAGAGCCTCAGGATTTTGCTTAAAAGAATTACAATATTTTGCCAAAGCTTTGGACAATCCCGAAAGGTAATAATTTTTGCCTTTGTATAGTTTTAAGTTATTTTCGGATTTTTGTTCTATTTTTTATGTATCCTTATTAATCCAGACTTAATTAAATTTCATTTGATTTTTGAGGCCTTTCCTTGCAATCCTTGGAGGTGCCAAAGTGGCCGACAAAATTCAGTTGATTGAAAATCTCTTGGACAAAGTCAATGAGATGATTATTGGCAGTGGCATGGCCTACACCATTCCTTAAAGAAACCAAGGGTATGAATGTAAGTGGTTGTTTTTTGCCTCATATTTGGAGATGTTATTACATCGATATGTAATGATTGTTTCTATGAGACACTGTAAAGGTTATAAAATCATTTAAAATTTTGTTTTTTTGTTTTTGAACTAAAACTTTGCCCACATACCGAAATGTATGTTCTTAAGTACAGAGTACCCACTAAACGCTTGTAAATGATATTCTCACTTGGTACCTTTTACCTTTGAATCACCGGAAATGTAATTAATGTTCCTATCAAACTAACCAGAACTTGCAACGTAGTGATGTATCATTTATTTGTTTCCTATTTGTGTATTATTTTTTTATTTTGTAAATGTTTGATCTTTTGTTATAGATTGGTACCTCCCTCTATGATGCCGAAGGTGCGAAAATCATTTCAAAACTGATGGACAAAGCCAAAGCTAACAATGTGCAAATTCATCTTCCTGTAGATTTTATCACTGCCGAAAAGTTTGATGAAAACGCAGCAGTAAGTTTCTTAAACTGTAGATTATCTGTGTAGACGCCATGTCGCTTTAAAACTTTAACGTGGAATTTTTGCCCATGCATGGAAAAAAGACTGTCTAAAGCAACAACAAAGCAAACCCAACCTGTCATTCTATCCAGAATGTTTACATGTAGGCGTTCTTTGTCTAATTTTCACCTACTAGTGTTCAACACATTGAAAGTAGTAGACAATTTTTATGTTTTCAATAATACTACCTTTATTAGACTTCCATTTTCTTTTATTTTTAACTGATACACGATGTTTCGGATGGTGTTTATCTCCAACGGTTTTTTTTAATGACGTTGTGAAACAAGTACATAGTTCAGAGGTGGTATTGTATGCTGATGATCTTAAAGTTTTTAGAGGTATACAATCACCTGAGGATGGCCAATTGTTGCTGGATGATATAAATAGAATTAGTAGCTGGTGTAAATTAAATAAATTGTGTATTAATGTATCAAAGTGCTGTATTATGACATATACACCGAAATATAAATGTTCTGAACATTGATTATGATATTGACTCCGTGGTGATTAATCGGAAAACTAGTGTGCGGGATCTTGGTGTTACTTATGATTGTAAATTAAGTTTTGTTGAGTACATATTGTCACAGAATTAAGAGTACAAATCGAATGTTGGGATACATTATTCGAAATACCCGTTTGTTTAAGTCATTTGCAGCTATAGACTTGCTTTACAGCTCCCTTGTATGCTCTAAATTAGAATATTGTGCTCTAGTTTGGTCCCCTTTCTACAGTAAATACAAATATTCATTAGAAACGATACAAAGTCGCTATTTAAAAGTGCAAATACTTTCGGGAAACAGGTACGTATCTATACAATGCTCGGTAATTTTTTAAGGAAATTATTATAATGTTCCTTCTTTGGGAAATAAAGCGTATTTTATAAGTCTTCTTCATTTACATGGGCTTATTCACAATTTAGTTCGATAATGCATATATGGTAAATAACCTAAACTATAAGAGTACCAAGGTTAAATAGAAGATGTTATGAAACATTTTACTGCCAGAAGGGCAAGATCAAATCTAGCTTTAAGTGCCCCATTATATAGAATGCAACAACTGCATAATCGACACTGCCAGAGCATAGATATATTTAATCTATCGAAGAGTCAATTTCGTGCTAAATTAAAATTAATTTTATTTACTCTAGGACAGTGCCGTAGCAGCAAGGCAACGGGCCTGGGTTCGAAGCCCTATCTACGGGCCCTCGTGGTGGGGCAAGTAAAAATTCGCCGCCGAAGGCGGCTAAATTTGGGGGGCCCGGCGAGTTTTGAGGGGCCCACGATTAAAATTTTGGGGGCCCACTATTAAAATTTTGGAGGCCCACGGTTAAAATTTTAAAGGCCCATGCCCAAAATCTTATTTTTAGGCTACAAAAATTATTTTTATTGTTTATTTTATATTTGTTTCATACCTACTATACCACCAAAATGTTCAAAATTCGCACTTAAAACCAAAATAAGGTTTTCCTTTTAAAAAAAGAATAAAACTCTTATTTTTAATAAATGTCTTTAAATAGATACATATAAAAGCTTTTATTAAATATAACAAACATAAAGAAATAGTCGTAAATGTATAGGTACCTACATATGTAGGTACGTATGTACATATACATATAAAAAACAACATAGTTTTATTAAAAACATGCCAACCCAAACACAAAATACAACAAACAAAATAGAGGGAAACGAATTCAGAATGAATAGTACCTAAATAAATATACTGTGCATTAAAAGCTTCTTTCCTAGATTTTGCAGTAGCAAAAATTTTAATAATTTTCTGTAAATCTATGGAGCGAGCAACATTATTTTCAATAGACAGCATTGCCAAAGATGATAATCGATTTTGATTCATCGAATTTCTTAGATAAGTTTTTATTAATTTTAATTTTGAGAACGATCTTTCTGCCGATGCGACGATTACAGGAATTGTGAGATATAAAAAACATAAAGTTATAATTTCAGTAAAGCTACTACTCGATGAGTAATTGTCAACTATGATAAATTTTAACAAATCTTTTACTGACTTAATATTTGTGAGATCTTTAGAGAAACATGTTCGAAAAGCTAATAATTGATTTAAAAGTATGTCCTTGTAAAATGTAAAAATGTAAAACCTTTTGTTTGTTGGATACGCGGGCCCTCGATACCCGCGGGCCTGGGTTCCACCGAGCCCACGGAACCATTGACCTATGTTATGTGTAAACCAAGTGTAATGTATTTACATTTGATTTTTTTTTTTCTTAGGTTCGGTTTGCATAATATCATATTATGTATTGTTCTGTAAATGGTTAGTTATTGTAGCAACTGTAGAACAAATAAATAAATAAATGTGATAACTGATTAGATATAGTTATCTCTTGAAAACGGTTGGAGATAAACACCATACGAAACGTCGTATATCAGTTACAAATAAAAGACAATGGAAGTGAAAGAAAGTACTATTATTGAAGACATGAAAGTAAATTTGAGAGTATTGAGGTGGCATGTCGTTTATAGTGTGTAGTGTTGTAGATGTCATACAGAGAATAATATATTCTGTTCAAAATTCCCTATTTTGTTTTCTTATTGTTCTAATTTTAAACTTTACATAACCTAAATACTTAGAAGTATATTACTTTAAAAATATTAAATTTTATTTTAGTCAAGCTGTGCAACTGTTGAAGCTGATCCCCGATGGTTGGATGGGTTTGGACATCGGCCAGAAAACAGTAGAACTCTTCAGAGAACCAATCAGAAGGGCCAAAGTTATTGTTTGGAATGGGTAAGTTAAGAAGCTGTACTTTTTATCAATGTGAGTGTTTTTTTTTTTAATCTTTATGACATCTCACGAAGGCTTATGCCTAAATACCAGTGTACCGTGAGTGCCGGGTTACTGGATGTTTAACCCATTATTGTCGTGTTCCGTCAACGTTATCCAAGCACTGAAACATGCAGTTTTGCATTTTACAGCACCTTTTAGACAACGCGGTAGTGCCACCACGGACGTTATTATTTTAAATAACTACTACCTCAGGAATGGCAGAATACTACACAGTGGTTTGCCATTGCCAACTGTGAGGTGACGAGCAATGAAAAATCCTATGTCCGACACCGAGATTCGAACCCGGATCGCTGCGGTGAGAGGCTGACACGTTAGCCTCTGCACACTGCTCGCCACCGACGTTGTGTTTGTGTCGTGTGACGTGTGTTTTGATATTTTTAAAAGGTGTATGTGGATCCAATTTATAGTAGAAAAAAAGCGTTAAACTGTCAAAATAGTTACTTTTTAAAACTTCATGTAGTGTACTAAATGGAGTACTTTTAGGCCCTGGATCAGTAATGAAATTGACTGCATGATAATAACACTTTTAGGAGGTTCCTTTTGACGAGTCTACCACGAATATTCATACCGCCATATATGGAAGCGGCGCTTACACCCAGCCTGTCAATGTCAAATGTTCCGGATTTTGGACTGGGCAAACGCGTCACTATTTTTGTCGGACAGTTTACCACAATGTTTTACATGCAATTTTTTAACATTGTGCGAAAAATCGTAAGTGTTACAGTCACGAAACCATTAAACCCATGGACATGTTTTGGGTAGCGGATTGGGCGGGTTTCGTAACTGTAACCCTTAAGATTTTTGGCACAACGTTCTAAAAATTGCATGTAAAATATCGTGGCAAACTTGTCCGACAAAAAAGTGACGCGTTTGCCCAGTCCGACACCCGAAACATTTGACATTGACAGGATTGAAGTTAGAGCGCCCCTTCCGCTATGGCGGGATACATTCGGGGTAGACTCATCAAGGAACCCTCTAAAAGGTTTTAAACATGTTATCATAAAGTCAATTTTATGACCAGCCCATGGACTATTTATCTCTATGATAACAATAAAAAATAGCATTTCTTAAAGTAGAAAAATATATATTCTATTCTTGAACATTTTTAATGGTAATTTATGTTATATCTTTTTTGTAGACCCGCTGGAGTTTTTGAATTTGAGAAATTCAGCTAATGGAACCAAAGCTATTATGGATGAAGTTGTTGCCGTTACAGCTAAAGGGTGCCATCACGATTATTGGTAAGTAGCCAGCATTTGAATCTTAAATTAATAAGCATATACTTTTTATAAGTCACTTTTAATAAAATGTATTTTATTTATTCTATTTGTTTTTAAAATGTTCAGTCCAAAGTTACGGACGAAACCATAAGTTCTTTTTAATGCTTTTGGAATTTTGGAAGGATAATTGTAGAGGCGCTGAAGGTGCTAAATTGATCTAAAAATGTGCCGCTATTTGAAATCAAAGAAGCAAATAAAAAATTTAATGCTGGACCTTTCCTTTTTAGCTACTTTTATTAATGATATTCAATCTGTTATAAAACACTGTAACTTTTATTATTCATGATGATATGAAAATTTTTACAACTATAACATCACCTTCAGATCAGCATGTCGTTTTTATAGAACTCTTAACCCAATACAAGCAATATTCCATCGAGGGACGGCTCGGCTTGAGGTGTCGCATCCATGAACGATCTCCCAGTGTCATATTGGATAGAAGCATGACTTTCCTTCCAGCACTGCACTTTGACCATATCATAAACAGGCACTAAAAATGTTGGGGTTTGTTAGTAGGGTCCTTTCGTGAAGTTTAAGGGGCTCTTAGCAGTCAAGTGTTGGTACACGTCCTTGGTGGTTATCAATACTGAATAAACATCAGTCTTGGTCTCCTACATACGAAGAAAACCATGTGTATGCCTTGGAAAAGCTGCAACACGCCCAACATTCAAATTCGGGGAACACACTCTTCGTGAAATAAGGACAATAGGGGGAATCGACACTCTTAAAACTAGACGATATTTTAATGATCAAACCTTCCTATTTAATATCTTAAATTTTTAATGTCAATTGTCCGGAACTGCTCGATAAATTTGGCCTCTTTGTTCCCACCTCGTAATACTTCGACACCATTTTATGTTTGCTCCGAATTTTAGAAGGTGCAATTATTAAGGCATTCTGATCGAAGAGAATCATTAGAGGAGAGGTGCAAACGAGCTTGATGTCGATTTTTAAATGCCTTATTGCTGCGGTTCAAACATCAAATGAGAGTACTTGATCTGTGATGTGTGTATGATGCTTTTATCACTGACGCGGTTTTTATGTATAACTGAAATTGTTATATGGTTTGTTGTTGAAGTTTATTTTCTAAATGTTAGCATGTTTTTTCTATTTCATGTAAGATGTATTATGTATTTGGTTTATTTTTAGTTAACTGAAGGAAAATGCCGCGAAAAAGTACATATTATGGTTTTGTTTTCTTATAGGTGGTGGTGACACTGCAACCTGTGCCGCCAAATGGGGTACCGAGAGACAAAGTCTCCCATGTTTCCACTGGAGGTGGTGCTGAGTCTCGAGCTTTTTGGAAGGCAAGGTTTTGCCTGGAGTTGCTGCTCTATCTGACGCGTAGAAAAGACCGTTTTGTCAGAAAGAGTCTAATAATTTGTGTTGTTAGAAACTAGATGTAAAAAATTAGTTAAATTGGTAAAATATTATTATGCGTCTTTTCCCTCTCTCCTTAAGTATTTAATAAATTAATAATATGTATATTATTTGTTTAAATCATTTATGTATGTGAGTTATTTGTATGTTGTGATGACTTATATAATATAAAAATTTTGTTAAATATTTTAATTTTACATTTTATAAATTCGGCTTTTCCCAACTACCATCAACACTACCAAAATCAAAATGATGCAATTACTGATGGATGGTGTGAACTATATTTCATTTACTATTCTGTCATATTTTTTTATAAATGTCCAGCAATAAATGGTTACAGAAGCAGTTTCTTTAATTTTAGTATTAAAAATCTCTAAGTTCATAGTTTTGTCAAGAATATAAATGATTTTTATACAGTCGCCATTTTGTCAAGATTATATAATAATTGACCGTCACCATTCTATCAAGAATATATGTTATTGATCTACTCATCGACAGATGGCAGACCTTGTTGTGTTTATTTAATAACATTCACCATTCTGTCAAGAAAAAAAAATAGATATATTCACCATTTTGTCAAGAACAATAAAATCAATACATTCGCCATTTTATCAAGATTTTGAATAATAATTTACCGTCACCATTCTATCAAGAATATATGTTATTGATCTACTCATCGACAGATGGCGGACCTTGTACATTGTTTATTTAATAACGTTCACCATTCTGTCAAGAACAATAACAATAGACACATTCACCATTATGTCAAGAGCAATAATAATCTATACATTCGCCATTTTGTCAAGAATAAATATGTTTTCTTACTTATATCTTAGCATTTTTCAACTATCAAAAAATTAATTAATTTTTCTTATCTATTATTCTTTTAGGGACATATTATAAAATTGATTCTACACTAATTTAGTTCTTTTCTCGTTTTCAATATGTCCTGATTGAAGCAAACACAGGAGAGTAGAAACGTCCATGGGTTTCAAGAAAAAAATATACGTAATTAATCATTAGTTTATTTGTATAAAATAAATACTTTTGAAATGGTCTAATTACAACAAAAAAATCAAAAATAGATTATGAACTAAAATTTACAAAGTTAAGTAATCCATTTATTTTGACTGATTTTAGCCTATAAATTGTTGTTAATCATGCCTTTAAAATTAAGTTAGGCGGTTTTACCACCTACCATGTTTTATGTAAAACCACCTAACTCCATTTTTAGGTGGAGTTAGGTGGTTTTATAATTAGGGGTGATGATATGTTGTTTTACATTACCAAAAAGCTAGAAAAACAATCATGATACATGGATTACAAGATTACATTCAATTTTTATAAAAAAAAGAAATGGGTAATAACAATGACGACTAAATTTGGGGAATTTTAGTTCAAAATCGATAAAGAGGTATAAAAGATCTGGGAAGAATAAAACTACAAAAATGCAAGTGCCATTCCGCTGTTTTAACATCTTTAATACAATTTTGATGATAGTTGAGGTATTAAAACATACCTACAGGTGTTCTTACAGTTTATGCATCACAGTTAGGGATCCCTGGACCATTTTTACCATCCATTACTAACAAGCTAATTTTTCGTAAGTAGCTTCATTTTGACGAGACGACCATCTTTTTTCCTTACAACAATTTTCGTAGGTGGTAGCATACAGGGTAGCAGAGATTAAATATGTTGATTTAATAAATATCAAAAAACCAGGATGACGTACCTTACAATTTGTGGGACAATGTGGGTGTTAAATTATATAAATATTATTTAATAAACAGAAAAAAATCAGATGGTTAGTAGTTTTTTTCACGAAATCCTTAACCATACATGTTGATGGTAGGAGACTCTTTGATGAAACCTTACATTTTGTAGGAAAAATATTTTTCGGTTTATTTAGATAATAATATAGAAAATTAACAGAAAAAATCCCTGTGTGTAATAAAGTTTTGATATCTGACAAATCAACACATTTAATTCCTGCTACCCCTGTAAGCTACCACCAACGAAAATTGTTGTAAGGAAAAAAGTTGGGCGTCTTGTCAAAATGAAGCAACTCACAAAAAAATAACTTGTTAGTAACAAAAGGTTAAAAATGATTCAGGGATCCCTAACTACCAAGAATAAGCAGGCGCTATTTTTCTTGCAGCTGACCGAACTTTCAAACCGTAAAGTCCTTCTTAGAGTTTGAAATTTGTTCCTGCGTCAAATTTTTCTTGCTGCTCACATATTTAATAATTTTTTTTTACTTTTATAGTCAACCTAAACCACAATAGTACTTGCATTTTTGCATAAAGCCTTCCATACTAGATAAAACTAGCTTTAAAACAATGAATATGTGCAGCTATGCCAACCATTTCACATGATATTTTTTGAAGCTTACTATGTCAACCAACAAGTTTATTTGATATAAAAATTTAATTCTTAAAATGTTGTTCACTTCAGTCAACGACGACTTCAAAAAATACCACCAAATTGACACTGACTTCACGAGTTCTTTGTTCTAGACATTGTTTGGATTCTCTAGTTTTCAGGTTTTTATTGCGAGGATCGGTTAATCTGGCTACCTCCAGAATTTTGAGAATTTATCCCTAGGTCTTGTAGATGTTTCTCAACCTATAATTAAAAGAAAATATCTTTATTTACCATCATGAATGTAGTGCTGACATTTCCGATTTTTTAAAACTAAAAATATCTTTTATGACTTTTACTTTACTCTTGGAAGGAATGTTAACTTTCCTCCCGTGTGCCGAAAGTAAAATAAAGTAAAATTACCTTACCTTACCCTACCAACCATCGCAAAAATTCAAAAATTTGACATCTTGTCTGATTCAAAATAAACATTTAAGTTATATGGTTGTAAATAAAATACAGTAATGTCCGCGGTAATAGTTCGATATAGCGGTTTTCGCTATTATAAGAGATTTTTGAAAAATTCTTTTTCAGGGCGTTTCTATAGGTCGATTATGACACAAATCTGTGTGCGCGTTTTCCAAAATCCATTTCTATAATTTATTATTAATAAAAACATATTACGGGACGGTGGAGTGAACAGGGGTGCTGGGTGGGGACAAAACAGTATAAATCCAACGTCAAACACAAGAAAACATTAATACACTGCACTCGGGGCACATGAAAAATATAAATTAATTTTGAAAAGTATAAAATTTTTCGAAAAACTATCCCACACATATGAGATATCTCGTCCGCCATTAATTAAAGAAGGAAAATAGGCGCATTCATTTTGGTCAGCTGATAACATGAAGTTCGTCATTATGAAAATGACAGTCTTGATAGAAGCAGCGTTGCCAAACTTCTTATGAAGAATTAACACCAAGCCTATTTCGGGGATTATCCACCATTTCCATGAGAAACAATGGTATTTTTTGTAAAATGCCTCCTTCTTTATGTTTAGGTATTTTCCTTTTTCTCTACAAATTATAATAGGAAGAAGGAATAACTTAATTTTTCATATGAATTTTGTCCTGTATCTTCCTTTTTTTAAGCTATTGACACTTTCTCACTTTATTTGGCAACATCGCAAGACATTTACAGTTCTATTGCAAACTCTTCTTTTTATGCAGTGACAGTCATGGCGGGATTGTTGAACTATTATTTATTTTTAATTTTTTTAAACAATTTTTTGGACATTTTTGTAAACAGAAAGTGCGGTGTGTACTGTGAAATACTGTTTTTGGGCGTTTAATGTAGGATTTCTACTGTTTCGTCCCCACCCAGCACCCCTGTTCACTCCACCGTCCCGTAATATGTTTTTATTAATAATAAATTATAGAAATGGATTTTGGAAAACGCGCACACAGATTTGTGTCATAATCGACCCATAGAAACGCCCTGAAAAAGAATTTTTCAAAAATCTCTTATAATAGCGAAAACCGCTATATCGAACTATTACCATGTCCGCTTATAACGAACCTCAAGGGACAGGCAAAAAAGGGTTCGCTATAAAGAATAAGTGATATATACATTCAGACACTCATTATTTCTAATAAGGCATCAATACATATGTTACGCTCGGAGTATTTTGTGACTGAAAAAGTGGCGAACGCTGTCAATATGCCGTGTGCGTCTGATGCAGTAGGAATTGAAAACTAAATTAAGCAACTTGGCAACGTTGCAGTTGTAGAAATTTAGAACATTTGACATTTCATAATCAAGTTTTGCTTTCTGTTGTTGCAGTTAATATTCCTATTTTAAAGAATTTTTATGATTTATGGGATGAATGTAATAAAATATAAGAAAATAGTTATTCTACAACTAGTGTTAAGCGGTCTAAGTGGTTGCCATCATGGATTTCGTTAAAAATTCAGCAATGAAACCACACGTGCAGGTCTGTTTTGGTTTATCTGCAGTTCAAGTCTAAATAATGGAAGAACTTACGGCTATATATAAAGTTTCTCGAAACACTGACTATTATCCTGCTTTGTGTTATTTAGGTTGTCAGACAATGATACCTAATATTTTCGTAAAATTTAATAACTAATCAAGTAATTTATGTAAAAATTCTTTGCCAAATTGAATCTAAATACCCATTTTTATCAACTGTTTGACCGAATTGCAACACTGTGCTCCCTAATTTGAATTCAAAACAGAAATTAATTCGAATTTGCAGATTCTTCATCTTTTATCATTTGGCTCCTCATCATCATCAATAAGAACTTCAGGAGTAACAGAAGCGACAATGACATTCAAGTATTCGACAGGTTTTTGGGAATCCCCGGGAATTCCCTGTTTACTGGGTAAAAACGATTTTAAGTTCGTTATAACCGATTTTAGTTTGTATGCTATAGATTGGTTAGTTATAAACGGAAGTTCGTAATAAGCGGGTTCGTTATAAACGGACATTACTGTAGTATAGAAATCTCGGTAAAGAGTTTCATAACTGTCTCGAAAAATAGTTTACCTCGGTGCTACATGCATCGGTAAACCATCTG
Organism: Listronotus bonariensis; assembly: GCA_014170235.1. Classification (NCBI taxonomy): domain Eukaryota; kingdom Metazoa; phylum Arthropoda; class Insecta; order Coleoptera; family Curculionidae; genus Listronotus; species Listronotus bonariensis. The sequence goes on from JACEGR010005708.1 coordinate 33,447, forward strand.
TTACTCTTAACAGTAATGAAACACTTTCCACCTCAGTTTTTAATATACTATTAATATACAGGGTCGTTTGAAAAGGATATGTGCTAATTTTAGGCATTCCAGGTCAGTTAAGGAAAAACGCTCGGACACGTCAATTTTAAATTTTAGAGGGAAATATTTTTCTGCTACTTCCACCCTCTAGCAGGGGTGAAAATCATTCCCAAACTCTTAAATGGTCACTTGACCCTGATTACAACTGCTAAGCCTACCGTGCAAATATAAAAGAGTTTAATCGCAAAAATACAATTTAGAGAAAATTTATTTTTCTGTCTTATCCATTTTAATAATAGACAGTTTTATCAACGTCCTAACTTTAAAACCCTTCCCTGAAAATACCGTTTAAATATCAAAATGTAAAACTCTCTTTGCAAAATTAAAACAATGTAAAAACATAAAATGATCAATTTTTGCGATTAGACTCTTTGTCTTTGCACAGTAGAAGTTTAAGCTCACTGCTATTACTTCCGCTGATAGACAGCTTGTCCAAAATTTTGATTTTTATTCTTTTTAATGTATAATATTAAATAACCTGTGAGAGCAAGCTACTTCCAAGATATGGGTTAAACAATCTTTACAATGAGATATGAATTAATCTTTTTGGCGAGGTGTAATTCACGCCTAAATTTAGGGGGTGAGTGAATTGCAGCCCTGTATAATCTGCAAGAAAAATAACTATCATCAAAAATGCCGTGACTCTTTGGACTTATTTAAATGGTCTGGAATTTATTTTCCAACATGAACATGATCCCAAACACACAGTAAAAACTATGGATTTTTTTAACAAAAGAGCTACAGCAGTTGTTGGAAGTAATGACATGGCCGCCACAGTCTCCAGACTTATGCCGAATAGAATAGTGGAATGAGTTGAATAGACCAGTATAAAATGTATAAGGAAAATGGTGAAAAAGAAAAGAAGGCAACATTGGAAAAATTAGTAGTTTGGTTTGCCGAAACTTTGACACCTATAATAATTACAACAAGAAAATAAACTGAATGGCACAAAAGAGACCTTCTAGATGAAAATAAAATAAAAAATATGCCTTTTTATTTAAAATAGTTGGGAAAATAGCTGCTTCTTGTTGTCATTATTATTTGATACTAATCTGTTTTTAAATATACCAAACTAAATCCTTATTAGAAACCACACAAATTTTGTAAGAACGATTTTTTACAAATCCTATATTATCAAAAATATAATTACTGTTTCACTTTTATTGGATATCCCAATACATGTGTGGTTACTAGAACAAATTATAGTATTTCTATTTTTATTCAGGCAATATAAGTTATTTTTCAATCATGTTATTAAACAATCTTAATACCTACAACCTTTCAAAATATATTCATATCCTTTACTATTTGTGTTTGCCTCGTGCATTTCCAACTGGTATGGGGGACTGATAATGACCTAAAAAAAATAGAACTATACACAAATGGTAAAATTAACCAAAAATAAAAAAACTTCAGTTTATTTCAAAAGCAACATAAGTCAAATGGATACTTGATATTCTCCTAAGATTCAAAGTCTGAGTTATATCCAACGACATCTGGCACTTCTGAAAGGTCATTTTAGTTCACACTGAAAAGAAGGTAGTAAAAATTTAGAATTTTAGTACTTCTGATTATACAGGGTGTCAGAAAGGTGAGATCATAAATGATAGGGGTTATAGAGTGAGCAGGGCCGTTCCTATGGTGTCTTCTCGCACGTGGTTAGCAAAACATTTTTGCCACCCTCTAGAAGAAAATCTGCATTGAGGTATTCAAGGTCCCCCTTTTAAAAAATAACCAAGTTCTCTTTAATATTTTTAATATTTTTGGAATAACAAGATCCTCAAAATTTTGGTAAAAATTAAAAGTTGAAGAAGTATGTCTTTTGCTTTTTTCACATTTTTACTTCTTATGATTAGACAAACAGTATTTTTAAACTAACCTCCTGATTCCATACAATAATATCTGAATTTCTCCATCTCACTTCATTAATCATTTTAGATATAGCTATAAATCAAGCTCTGTCCTTCTGTAGATACATTTGCGGATATCGCCTGCAACATCCTCCTCTTTTCTTCCACCTGGTTTCTGACTCTAGTGTTAAGCTGAAAACATATTTCATTAAGCTTTGAATTCCAAGTATGCAAATAGTAGTTGGAGGTTAAAGAAAGAATAAAGTTAGCCCTAAGTTCAAGAATTTATTTACATTTTACAGCAAACTCTGAGTTTTAACTAGGGCTGGCAAGCAAAACCGGTTTTCCCAGTTAGCCGCGGTTTTGGCCAAAGCCGAAAGCCGGTTTCGAATGCCAGGTTAACCGGTATTTAAAAACCGGTTTTCAGAGATCTCAGATTAACCGGTTTGGAAAAACCGGTTTTCGGAATATCGGTTAACCGGTTTTAAAAAGGGGTTTTCAAATACCGGTTTTCCCGGATAATCGGGTTTTCGAATACCGGTTTTGGATAATCGGACCAAAATCGAAAAGCGGTTCATCGAATATCAATTAATAGGTTTTGGTTGATTGCGGTTTATATCCAAAAAAGAAAAACCGTTCATTTTGTAAAATCGGATATTGGTTGACAGATTATACAGGGTGGTTTATTTAACCTTAGACAGGCAAATAACCGGAAAACGGCGCCTTTTAGGAAAAAAACGTTTCTTGTAAGAATTGTTTGAAATAAAGGGCCAATTTTGGTATTAGTTTACATGTAAAATTTTAAGGTCATATTCACTTATCAGCTTTGTTTTTTCAAAGGGAACTCAATTTTTAATTTTAGAATCTTAATCTACATACAAAAATGAGCAACTTTCATATAAAACTTTTAAATTCGATTTCAATTTTAAAAGATATGTAACAAAATAAATTTTAAGAACCCATTTTTAATATAGTACAAAATAATATATTTATTTTTCATTGAAAATGTATTTTTTAACATTATTAAACAGTTTTAAAAAGATGCTGGTTGAAAATAGCCATATATAAACCAGTCGTTTACGTTTAGAAAGGCCTTTTCGGTTTTGAGAACCGTTCTTGGTTTCGGTTTTAAAGACCGTTTTCGGTTTTAAAAATCGATTTCGGTCTATCGGTTTTGAAAACAGTTTTCGGTTTTTCTAAAAATTATGGATACTTACTAATTTTGAAAACTGTTTTAGGTATAAACGCAGTTGTAGTAATCCATAATATTCAGTTTAGAATCAATTAATAAGTGAACAAACTTGCCGAACCGAGGGGTGAATAGGGGTGCTGGGCAGGGTAAAATATAAAATAAAAATTAAAACTTGGATTCTCTTGTAAAATAATAAACAAATAACAAACTGAGGGCTAACTTTATTCTTTAGTTATAAAGTCTGTATCATGACCCACTATGAAAATTCAATTTTAAAATTAATAATAATCAACACGCCTTGTACAATCTTCATCTATCTTATTTAATACAAAAATGAGATAAATGTTCCAATGGTTTTTTTTTATCTTTAAACAAACCACGAAGGCTAAAAGCCTAAATACTAACTTACCGTGGGTGTCTTAAGTGAGGTAAGAGGGAGTTTGTTGACACGGGACTTAAATACTTGAAGATTTGGGGGGAAGGAAGAGACCTCCGCGGGCAGCAGGTTCCACAATCTAGAAACTCTAGGGATAAAAGAACGAACAAAGTAAGAAGTACGGGGCTGTTGGGAACCGTGAGTGGAGGAACTATACTGGACAATTATTCAGAGCAAAAGCCATGAAAGTACCTATAAAAAAGCGATAAATCCCCACAGCCCGACGATGAGCAAGAGAGACCTTTCTGTAAGTAAAGGATCATTAATGAGACGAATAGCTCTTCTTTGAATAGAATCAAGAATGCTTAGGGTTGTGGTGGACGCCATGCCCCAGATATGAGAACAATATTCCAAGGGAGGTCGGATTTGGGACACATATAAAGTGTATAAATTAGAAGGAAAAATACTTTTTGGCTCGAAAAGAATATCCAAGCTTTTTGAAGCTGCCGTGGCTATAGATACAATGTGTTTATGCCAGTTAAGGTTGCTTTCAAATGTGACGCCCACAAGATTGAAGGTGTCTTTGCTCTGTAAAACTTGGCCGCTCATAAGTAGAGGATGAGTATTTAATGACTCTTTTCGCGACAAAGAACATGATTGTGTTTTGGATGCATTAAAATGGACGAGATTTTGGCGCCCCAATCCAATATTAAGTTAAGATCTTGCGAAAGAGATATCTGCATCGCTCTGCGTTTGTTTTCCAAGTCAGGTTTAGTGATGGGTTTAGGAACCTGAAAACTGGAGTGAAGGGTACTATCGTCGGCGAAACTATGAATGGAATTAGTTGTGGACGAGAGAAGGTCGTTGATGTGAAGAAGGAACAATGTTGGTGCCAGAACTGAGCCCTGAGGGACTCCAGCATTTACTTGGTGAAAGCTTGAAGAATGGCCGTCCACAATAACTGATATACGTCGATCAGATAGATAACTAGAGAGCCAAGTACAGAGTTTAGTTGAAAGACCATAGGAGGAAGTTTATTAAGAAGTGCGGCATGCCAGACCTGGTCAAAAGCTTTGGATATATCAAGAGCAACGATCTGGGACTCACCTAGAAACTCAGAGACTTATTCCAACAGTGTGATACGAAGGAAAGAAGATCTGCTGTAGATCTTTTGTGGCGAAATCCATACTGCCTGTCATGCAAAATTTTGTGTTTTTCTAAGTACTTAAGAATTTGTGAATTAATTAATTTTTCCATTACTTTACAAAGAACTGAGAGAATTGAAATTGGTCTATAGTTAGATGGAAGTTGTATTTTTTAGTCACAAATTTAAAAAAGTCACTCTTCAGGCCATCTCTACATCCATAAAAAAGTTTTCAAACTTAAAAAGAATGTGTTACATTCAATTTACAAGTTCTTATAAAATTTAAAGTAAATAAAACATCAATATTATGAAAAATACTAAGTTATTTAGTTAGTACTGTCTACTTACCCTCTGCAGGTTTAAACTCTGTGGCATTTCAGAATAGCAGTTTCCTTCCTTCTTGACCTGTAATTCACTAACAAATGACAAATTCATGAACTGAATGTCATTTAATTTTGGATCTCCATTTGAGGAATTGCATTCTAATTATATATTAAGGAAAATATATCGACTTTTAAGATAACAGAATTATTAAATTTTAAAAAATAATAATAAATATTCATACCGAACCAATAAATTACATTTATCATATTTCCATATTTTCTAAGACAAGGAAAAAATTGACTAGCGACCCGTCTACCCAAAAACACATTACACTTGGTTTTACATAACGTATATTGGCACATTACTAAAGGGCATCACTCGTCCGGGTGAATAAAGATTGGTTTTAATTTAGCTTTAAGAATTGATCTCTTCGATTAGAGGTGGAAATATCTGTATCCTATGTAGCTCTCACCCGGCAGGTGTCGATCTTTGCAGTTGCATTGCATTCTATATAATGGGGCACTTAAAGAAACTAGAATTTGATCTTGCCCTATCATACAGTAGAATGTCTCTATAACATCTTCTTTTTGATCTGGTGGTACTCTATAGTTTGGGTTCATTTTCCCTTATCATGTAGTATCAACTAAATTAAAAGTGAGGACAAACCCCATGTAAATAAAGAACTTATAATAATACGCTTTTTTCCAAAGAAGGAACATTATAAAAATTTCTTAAAAATTCCCGAGCATTAGTATCAGATACATCCACCTGTTTCCTAAAGTATTTTGCATTTTAAATAGCGACTTTGTACTGTTTCTAATGAATATTTGTATTTACTTTGTAGAAAGGGACCAAACTAGAACACAATATTCTAATTTAAGAGCATACAAGGGAGGCTGTAAAGACAAGTCTATAGCTGCAAATGTTATTTAGAAAAATTAATATTCGTAAAATCTTGCCTATCTGACACATACCATAATGAATCCACCAGTAATGAATAAAATATCTTTAAATTTGCATTTTACTTTCTTATTCATCATTGATGGATTCATTACAGTATGTATCAGGTATACAACAATTTTACAAATAGTTTCTCTTGGTAATTGTCTCTTTGAGACGCTGATCATGAATCTGAAGGAATATTTTTTTTTAAATAGTTTTGTTCCCGAGATATGCATCACCAAAGTTGAAAAGTAAACTAACTCAATTTTTACATTATTTCCTCTTCTTCTTGCACACAATTCTTGATTCTAAACTAATAGGCACACAATATTTGATTTTCACATTTTAGAACAATATTTTTCAACATATTTTACACTTTTTTTTCATTAAATTGCATAGCTTCACTTTCAAATGCAGCAGATTATAGTGTATGCATGGTTGCGTTTTTATAGGGAACCTTCGCAATTTATTTGATAAAAGGTTTAAAATCACATAGAAAAACGAGGTTTTAAAAGGAAACAATCAAATATTGTAGGTCACTTTAGCTTTAAATCAAGAATTGAATGCAAAAAGAAGGGGAATATACTGAAAATATGGTTAGTGTGATTTTTAACTATGATGATATCTACAGACCGAAACGTTTCCAAAAAAAAAGTTTGGCAATAGTTCAATATAGCGGTTATCACTATTATAAGAGATTTTTGAAAAATTCTTTTTCAGGGCGTTTCTATAGGTCGATTATGACATAAATCTGTGTGCGCGTTTTCCAAAATCTATTTCTATTATTTATTATTAATAAAAACATATTTATGGGACGGTGGAGTGAACAGGGGTGCTGGGTGGGGACGAAACAGTAGAAATCCTACATTAAACACCCAAATAGTATTTCACAGTACACACCGCACTTTCTGTTTAAAAAATGTCCAAAAAATTGTTTAAAAAAAATTAAAAATAAATAATAGTACAACAATCCCGCCATGGCTGTCACTGCATAAAAAAGAAGAGTTTGCAATAGAACTGTAAATGTCTTGCGATGTTGCCAAATAAAGTGAGAAAGTGACAATAGCTTAAAAAAAGGAAGATACAGGACAAAATTCATACGAAAAATTAAGTTATTCCTTCTTCCTATTATAATTTGTAGAGAAAAAAGGAAAATACCTAAACATAAAGAAGGAGGCATTTCTACAAAAAATACCATTGTTTCTCATGGAAATGGTGGATAATCCCCGAAATAGGCTTGGTGTTAATTCTTCATAAGAAGTTTGGCAACGCTGCTTCTATCGAGACTGTCATTTTTATAATGACGAACTTCATGTTATCAGCTGACCAAAATGAATGCGCCTATTTTCCTTCTTTAATTAATGGCGGACGAGATATGTCATATGTGTGGGATAGTTTGTCGAAAAATTTAATACTTTTCAAAATTAATTTACATTTTCATGTGCCCCGAGTGCAGTGTATTAATGTTTTCTGGTGTTTGACGTTGGATTTCTACTGTTTTGTCCCCACCCAGCACCCCTGTTCACTCCACCGTCCCGTAAATATGTTTTTATTATTAATAAATTATAGAAATGGATTTTGAAAAACGCGCACACAGATTTGTGTCATAATCGACCTATAGAAACTCCCTGAAAATAATTTTTCGAAAATCTCTTATAATAGCGAAAACCGCTATATCAAACTATTACCAAAAGTTTTTTAGATTCATGATTAGTGCCCCAAAAAACCACTGTTTATCAAATTTCGTCAAAATCGGAGTTGCCACAACTTTCTAGGCAATAACCTTTTCATTAAATAATATTTAATTGAAATAATGAAATTTAGTCTGTAAGCTCATCTTATCAATGTCTTCAAAAACCTTAATACAGTTTTGTTGTAAAATCTATGTGGGAGCCAACATTTAAAGGTACCAAAACTTACATGGAATGTCCTATAGTCAGTCATATAACTAATAGAAAGTAGAATAATAAAGTTCAAGCCAACAGAACAAGCAGTACTTACAGAAAGGGTAGTACCTCAGGTAATTAGCAAAAATTAATAGATTTAGATAAGATTATATCAAAATATACACAAAAAAGAGGATAAAAATTTAGTGGCCAAATAATCAAAGTAAAATGGCAATGTTTTTATTTCTATAACAAGTATATTTATATAACTAATAGAAAGTAGAATATTAAAGTTAAAGCCATTAGAACAGGTAGTACTTCCACAAAGGGTAGTACCCAGGTAATTAGGAAAACCTTGAATATATTTCTAGGTACTGTAATTAATAAGAAAGTTGATGGCACTCTTAAATTAATTTCTTTTAAAAGCTTCTTATTAAAAGATAGTTTTTAAAGTATTTGAAGCTACATTCTACAAAAAATAACTATTTTTGATGATTAATATTCACTAGATACTGAAATATTCAAAACCACCAAAATATTGAAATTGTGTATCTAACTCAAACATACCAACATGGTTTGTAATGTGTAATATTTGATCAACCAATATGTAAAAAGGATACTTAATATAAGGATTTTGTTTTGGGGCTCGAAAGCCATCACTTCTCCTTCAACTTCTGCATTGTAACACGTTCTGCACCACACAATACTTCCTAAAGAAAAAAGTCCGAAACAGCAGCCATTACGTTTGTTTTAGCCCGTATCACAACACCAAGACAAATGACAAATGTGACAAGCTGACCGAGCATGGGTGATAAGTATTTGGGTCTGGCTATTTTCGATGGTCTGGAGCTTTAACGAAAATTGTTTTTAACCGTGGCTGCGTTCGGCAACGTGTTATTAATGTAAACAAAAAAAGAGTATCTGGATGGCGAAGTTTATCGTCCCCAGAAATTCCGATTCGAATGATTACTTTTGTTTAATACAAAACAACCAGCGACTGATTCAGAGTTGTGACCGCCCTGAGCTAATAATAAGAACGCGTCTGCAAAAGGTGGTCGACCCAAAAAAAAAAGTTTTTCGTAATCCAAGGTCCACACTTCCCTAAAAATCCATAACATCGTAATTCCAACTTTGTAAAGAAAAAGAAAGATCCATATTTCTCCAACCATGCGAATTGACGTAAAAACGTGTTAATCTACTCTCTCACAATTTATTGCCTCCCAATCACTATATTTTAGCGCGCCCCAAAATCTTTGTGCCATAGGCTGTATACTAATGGTTTATCAGGTCCTGAAAACAATAATCGATGCAATGCATACATTGTCAGCTGTCAAACCAAGTGCTGCTACTGGTATTGCGCATAAACGGTCAGTGTCACTACTGATGATTTCGCGGTGCGCGTAACGTTCTCGACCATACACAAACACTATGCGCCTGAACACCAAACCTTAAACTAGAGGTTAAAACATCGGATTATAGGAATCTTCGCTCACAGCGCTTAGCTCCAGAGCAAAAATGCTTTCAAGTTAGCGTGAATTTTTTTCGATCCCCGAGGTTACAAACGCCTGTACAACTCCTCCAGTCGCCAGCTTTGTAGCTTTCACGAAACGAACTGCACTACTCGAGATTCGTGAAAAAAGTGATTTATGCCCATTTTTGTGAAATTATTCGATAAAACTTAGGGTAAAAAGGGACGAAATAAACCGCTGTTTAAACTTGTACTTCTCGTAATGGACTAACTTTAATTAAAAAAAAATTAATTTAGACTGGACACAGTCGGTAACAATCAATGCCATTAATACATTACAAAACATACTAGATGGTTCTACTCTAACTCTCCCTATTTTGTGGCTCTACTTATACTACATGAATATTTTTAGATATTTTACAACAATTATTACCAATTTTAGGGGGATTTCCCAGCGCAAGGTGGAGAATAAATTTTTTGTAAATATTCTTACCTAGTGCTAAGGATTCCCTAAAACAGTTGCTGAAAATGGGCATTAGCTATCTTAATTATGTGTATATAGCAATTTTTTTCAACTTTATTAGTACCGTTTCGAGTAAATTTTCCAACCGGGACCTAGAGAAGCACTAGTTCATCTCCTCCGACAAGTCAGCACTCTAAGTAGGAGAGAGGAAAAAGTACTTCTAATACGTGGATCTCCCACGTGAGCTATTCGCACAGTAAAGTGGCAAGGAAGCTTCTAGTATGTATGTGCTTGAAGGCTAGTGTCACCCCTTTCAAGTCTTAGCTAGAAGCGGAGCGACTCCTCCACATAGATTTATACCTTAAATTTAGGTTTAGTCGTTTAGTTACAAAAACCAGGAAATAAATATCTTTGAATCTTTCACAATTTGTGTCTATTGAAATATGGCCATAATTTAAAGGAAAAAAATATACTGAAAAGTGCGGTGCCTCCCCAGATGTACTTTAAAAGGACGCATAAGAGTGGCACTACGTGTTGCTTTATTTAATTAATTTTATCACCAACAGAAAAACAATCATGAACAACAAAGCAATTTTATTGCTACTTCAAATTTTACATAATAATTATGTATTAGGAAAACAGAAATATCTACAAAAACCAAATAAATATATGTGAAAAAAAGTAAAATAATACATAATGAATTCTTTTAAAATTATTTTAAAAATTAACATACCTACTAAAGTTTCTTGATCAGGTCTTGTAACTAACAATAAAGGTTTGAAAGAAAACAATAGGAAACTAATATTCTATACATTTTTATAAGTTTAACTTATTTTTTCTTAAATTAGTTATTTCTATAATTATTACTTTCAGAAAATTATTAACTTCCAAAGGTCCATTTAGGCTTTACAAGTCGAGAAATGTCGTTGAGGTTGATTAATACAATTTCAATAATTCTTTTTATCATTTCATGCAGTCATTATATTATATATACAGGGTGTGTATCAAATTTAAATGAAAAACCTTAAGTCACCGTTTTTTGATTGAATTAAAATATCAAAAATGTTTGCATAGTTGCAATACTTTAGGAAAATTATTAATAAAAATAATGTTCTGTGGACTGTCCTTGAATACCACCCTAAATTTGAGACACCCCGTATAACTATAAAGAAAATAGGCCCTTGGCAGTAAATCATACTTATGTATTTAAATATACATTTATATAAATTGAATATTGTCATTATCTGTCCTAAAACACGGATCTGTTTTACTTCAACTATGAAAATCATTATTTAATACATAATAAGATGAATTAGCTATTTAATTTAATAATAATATTATAGTGACCTTCTTTTAGACACTGATTACAGTATTTTTAGTTCAAAAATCTAGAATTTTTAAATCAGAAAAAATGCTTTTTTTTATCAATATTCACTGATTACTTATACTAATTCTTTAAAAGAATCATCCTTACTTTACAAATATAAGGTGATTCCAAAATCCATCACGAAATTTAATGCGCTGATTCTACTTGATAACACAAGCAGCTTAATATGATTTTTTTCAAAAATGTTAAATTTTCAACCCGTCGAATTGAACAGGTTTTAGACAGTTATTAGCGATTTAAACTAAGCGCCTCTATCGGATGCTTTTTAAACTCTACTAGTGTAAAGATGGTTCCAAATTTAATTCATTCTGAAAGCGATGCCGCCAAGTAAACAAAAAATGATAAAGTAAAGAAACCCCTTTGTGAACAATGATCTATTGCAGCAAAAATATTTAACCCGACGAGTTTTTAGTACCACGCCACGTGCTACCGGTTTTATATTAGGCAGAGGCGAAATAAGAGAATGTTTTGTAAGTAGGTGATACGTGTTTTAGCAATGTATTTTTTATTATTTCTCTAAAAATATGTAATCAGGCTCTGTACGAGGCTATGTGAATTCAAAAAGGTTTGTTTACTCAATCATTTTTTGTGTACTTGGCGGCATCGCTTCCAGAATGAATTAAATATGGCTCATCTTTACTATGCCATCGTTTGTTATATTTTGCTTGATCATGTTGCAGTTAGTTCTTACAACAAAAAATCAGATAATTTCTGTGATTAGGGTAAATATTTCCGCCGGTATAGGCAACACACGCAGTGTTGAATTCAGAAATTCATTTCGGGGGGAAGTTAATTATTCCCGGGGGTGGGGGAAGCTAAAGAGCAAAAAAAAGGGGCTTCAGGTGTAAAAACTTATAGACTATATTCATATTTAATTCATAGCTTAATAATAGGTATATAACTTCATTCATAGTTATGAATTAATATCATTAATATCAAACTATTCCGGGGGGAAGGGTGGCTTTTGGTCCCACCCCCAGAATTTAACGCTGACTGTATATCATCAAAAAACGGGGAAATGAAACAATAAAAAAGTAGTGATAAGACGTCTCAGTAACCAGAGGATTATTTAAAAAAAATCATGTATATCAGTACAGTAGAAGTCTTTAACGAAGTGTCTGAAAATTGTGGCTTTGAGTTTTAAATATATAGATTTACACTGATTGTGTGCAGCTAGAGGGCCTTTTACCTACGATATTTTTTTTTGTCACAATTTGTAAGTTTTCATAGCTATATTTTAGAGTAAGTTTTCTAAAAGCCCGATGCAACACCTTTAAAATCGTGATCGACTTTTGAATCACCCTGTATAGAACGAAAACCACTGATTTGAATAGAGATTTGTAGGTAAATTATATAGGTTTTACAATAATATCAACTACATGAGTAAAAAAAAGATGTTGTTAACCTTAATAACTTAAAAGCTTTTTTAATGCAATAATACCTTGACGAATAACCTACAAACTTAATTATTTGTGGCAGTATACTTCTAATAAATTTTGGCTTTTGGGGTGTTTTTACAGGTTAAATTATTTCTTACCCGAAATTTTCTACTTATTCACGCGTACTTTTTGTACTTGGGTGCTGCAACTTTTCTTTTAGGCATACAGAATGCGGTTGGCTCTATATTTAGTGCAGCTGCCCCGCTATTGTAGAGGGTTTTCATTTATATTTTGCCACCCACTTTTGACTATAACCAAGAAGGATAGAAAAGAACATCCTGTATAAAAGCTTATACTTTTTATCTATTATCTTTTGAGCATAAAGTAAGAAACAAATGCACATTAAAAACGCAAGAAAAATTAAGAGGTAAACCCTTTTCAATGGGACTACGACATTCGACATTTGGTATATCTATCCTTAATAGTTTCGGAAATATGGCCATTTTAATCTGGATATAATATCCATTACATCTGTATGGACTGAGGGGTGCTTGTGCTTTATTGCTGAAATCATACATAACAGAAAGAAAGCAGTCTGTATGTGTCTCAAGTAATGGGACGCAGTGGTTCTCAGGGACTACTGAGTTGAAGCAGGGTGTTTCTCAGGGCTCAATACTGGGTCCAATTTTGTTTCTGCTTTATGCGAACAGCCTCTCGGAGGGGTTTACCTCGGGTCATGTGTGTCAGTATGCTGATGATACATCGGTTATATTGGCGAGTGGGTGTTTAGGGGACCCTCTCTGGGGAGTGTTCGGGTGCAGCAGAGCAAATGCGAGCTTGGTGCCAAAACAACTACCTAAAATTAAACGGTGATAAGACTGGACTTATAACATTTGAAAAATCCTTAGCACGAAGCCATCTCTTTATGCTAAGATGAATGGTAAATCCATCCCAGTAGTCAACAACATAAAATTTCTAGGAGTTATAATAGACTCAAACCTAAGTTGGAATGATCATATTCACTCACTGCAGTCCAAACTGAACAGTACATGTGCACTGTTGCGAAGATTGAGAGATGCACTTTTGTAGACAGTATACGCAGTTTCTATTTTGCTTGTGTTCAGTCTCTTATAAGTTATGGGATTCTGTTTGGGGTTCTTCTACTCATGCAATTAATATCTTTAGAACCCAAAGCGTATTATCAGATGCATACTTAAAGTGCATCCCTCAAGCTTCTTGTAAACCCTATTTTAATAGCCTAGGCTTTTTAACTGTCCCTAGTCTATATTTCTTGGCCTTAGTAATGTTTGTAGAAGAAAAATCCCCATTGTTTCACTGTAAACTCTGATTTTTTATTCCAACTCAATGATAATTGTCACCAGAGGCACTAGTGATCTTAGTATTCCTTCTCATAATTCAACGTTCTTTGAGGAGAGGGACCCTTATTACCGTGTTGTCAAGCTTATGAAATCCTTGCCACCTACCTTGTGTGAAATAGAGAACAAGGATTAATTTCGAAAGGGCTGTGATACAGTTCTTGCAGGATAAGTGTTTTTACTCTTTAATTATTATTGTTGTTCATAGACTGTTAAACTGTTACTACATATTTTAATTGTGATGTCTGTTAATGATTTTATCACCACCTGTATTTTTGTAACATTTTAACTGTTTTTAACTATTTAACTAAATTTCTTAAATATTGATCATAATCTGGGTTCAACTATTACTAGATATTTTAATTGTGATGTCTGTTAATGATTTTATCACCACCTATATTTTTGTTTTATTTTAATTGTTTTTAACAAATGAAATGATTTTAAATAAATGCAAATTTAAACTATTTTTTTATTTATTCTGTAGTGACGTTTCTTTGTCGTTGTAACAATGTGATTTGTGGAAATAAAGGATATTATTATTATTATTATCATCTGCAATCTCAACTTAGTGCCGTAGGTAGGTATAATGGAAATTATATATACTATTTTTCAGATTTGACTGGTCATATTTCAAAAACTAATAAAGATAGATATATTAAATGTGATATTTTTTGTAAAGCTTTTTAAAAGACCTTTTATGGCGACAAAATATACAGGGTGTTCCATTTAAAAAAGTTTACCTCTTCATTCTTCTTGAGTTTTTCATGTTTATTTGTTCCTTTTTTATACTCAAAAGATAATAGATATGAAAAAGTATGAAACTTTTTTCTTCCATCCTTTTAGGGTATACTTAAAAGTGAATAGCAAAGTATAAATGAAAACCCTGTACGCCTTCACAAATGATAAAATTGAAAAAATTTACGCTAGAAATATTTCAAGCTTCAAAAACACCTTTACACGAGTATAAAAGAACAAAAAAATAATCCTTCTGAGCTGTCAAAACGCTTGAATACAACATTTTAGATCTAATTATCACAAAACTTAGATACAATCAAAAAATGAAATACTAAGCTTTAAAAATCAAACCTTTGGTTAAACCATAATTTTACTGTTTCATGTATGGATATTCTATGTCGGTCAATGGTACAAAAGTTTCCTTTATGGCCTGAGGATTGCCCCATCTCAGACAATAATGTGGGCCACCAGCTTTGTCATTGGTACCTGAAATGATAAAATGTATTAAAAAAATATATATTCGTCGAGGAAGTCCGGGACTTCTTCATACGAACTGTGAAGGGATGCCTAAGAGTTAGGAGCGAAAAGAGTATGTTATTTCAAAGTAAAATAGCATATACAGGGTGATTCAAAAATCGATCATGAAACTTAAGGGGTGATTCTACTTGACAAAATAAGAGTAGAGCTTCATATAAATTTTTTCAAAATGTCATTCGTTTTCGAGTTACAAGCCGTCAGAGTTAAATTTTTATTTTGTTTTTTCGCCATATTGCATTTATTTTTAAGCAATCCAGTTGATATTTGGCACACAAATCGAGCTTTGCAGATTGTAAAATTTTAAGACAAAAGTACTTTTTTTAGATACCGCCAGAGGGCACTTTACCTAAAACTTAAAATTTATTTACATTATATTTTTTTATTTTAACAGATATCGCAAAGCTGGGAGCGCCATTTTATAGACAATCAAAAACTTAAAAATAGGGTACTCTTTATTAAAGTCGATAAACCTCACCGTTTAGGCACCAATAGACATCAAAGTTTTTATCAATTTTAATCAAATTACCTACATACATACTGGGTGTCCAGTAACTCAACCGACAAACCCAGTCAAACGATTCTAAAACAAAAATAAGAAAAAAACTTCATATAAACATATGTCCTAAACGACTTAGTTTTAGAACTACGGCGTGCTAAGAGTTTAGAACATATGTTTATATGGAAGTTTTTTCTTATTTTTTGTTGAAGAATCGTTTGGTTGGTTTGTCTGAGTTATCGGACACCCTGTATGTATGTAGGTAATCAAATTGATGAAAGCTTTGATGTCTATTGGTGCCTAAACGGTGAGGTTTATCGACTTTAATAAGGAGTACCTTATTTTTTAAGTTTTTAATTGTCTATAAAATGGCACTCCCAGCTTTGCGATACCTGTTAAAATAAAAAGGTTATGATGTAAATAAATTTTAAGTTTTACGTAAAGTGCCCTCTGGCGGTATTTAAAAAGTACTTGTGTCTTAAAATTTTAGAATCTGCAAAGCTCGATTTGTGTGCCAAATATCAAATGGATTGGTTAAAAAATAAATGCAAAAGGCGAAAAAAACCAAAATAAAAATTGAACTGACGGCTTGTGACTCGAAAGCGAATGACATTTTAAAAAAATTATATGAACCTCTACGCTTATTTTGTCAAGTAAATCACCCCCTTAAGTTTCGTGATCGATTTTGAATCACAGTTGTACAAATATTACCTGATAATCTAGCACCACCGAAGGGTTGTTGGCCTACAACACTGCCTGTTGATTTATCGTTGACATAGAAATTTCCTGCTGTCATTTTCAAGTCTTCAACTGCTGACCTCAAAAACGCCCTAAAATATCACACGATATAATAAAAGATGGTTTAATATTACTTTTTAAATAACATTTTGGTATTTATTTTTAAATTGGTTTTAATATTTTAAAAAATACGATTTTGGCAACCTCATATCAAAACTGTAAACCAAAATACATTTTTTTATAATATTAGCCACTTAACTGTAAAACATACTTACTCGTCTTGGGCAAAAATAGCTCCAGTGAGCGCAAACGCAGTCGAGTTACCAACAAGATCCAATGTTTCCTTCACCTTGTTGTCTGGATAAACATAGACAGACAATACAGGGCCGAAGATTTCTTCAGTCATAATTTTATCTTTAGGATCCTTCGACTCGACAATTGTGGGCTGAATGAAATATCCGGTACTAAAAATATTGTTGTATTATAATATTTTAAGCTTGTTAAATTCATAAAGGGAAGGTACTTCCCAAAAATGTATTTATTTTTATTTAATTTATTACAGACTCTACAGGTTTCAAACCTATTACAGGGTGAGGAAAATGACAACTTAACATGAGTACAGATAAACTTATTCTAATATTATTTTCCTTAAGTTGATTTAAACTAACATTAAATACATCACACTCAGCTTGAATTTCATTTAATTTCCTACACACTTACATTAACTGGAGAATTACTGAAGTTATTGGTTCTGGCATTCTTTAGGTAAAATGTTATTGGATCCACTTGTTCGGTATAAGGTACATAAAAATTTATTTGAGATAGAAAAGAGGATCATCAATACTGTTATGTAATAATTTATACAAATATACAGCAGAGGCTAACGTTCTGCGAGTCTCCAAATTTGGTAATTTAATATAAAAGCAGGCGCGCAACTAGGATTTAATTTTATTTTATCTAAAAAATGAGCACGGGACCAATACCAAACATATACCTTGGTACTATTGGCCTAAGAGGAACACTTTCGTAAAGAGAAAATGGTAATAGTTCGATATAGCTGTTTTCGCTATTATAAGAGATTTTCGAAAAATTCTTTTTCAGGGCATTTCTATAGGTCGATTATGACACAAATCTGTGTGCGCGTTTTCCAAAATCCATTTCTATAATTTATTATTAACAAAAACATATTTACGGGACGGTGGAGTGAACAGGGGTGCTGGGTGGGGACGAAACAGTAGAAATCCTACATTAAACGCCCAAAAACAGTATTTCACAGTACACACCGCACTTTCTGTTTACAAAAGTGTCCAAATAATTGTTTAAAAAAATTAAAAATAAATAATAGTACAACATCCCGCCATGGCTGTCACTGCATAAAAAAGAAGAGTTTGCAATAGAACTGTAAATGTCTTGCGATGTTGCCAAATAAAGTGAGAAAGTGTCAATAGCTTAAAAAAAGGAAGATACAGGATAAAATTCATATGAAAAATAAAGTTATTCCTTCTTCCTATTATAATTTGTAGAGAAAAAAGGAAAATACCTTAACATAAAGAAGAAGGGGTTTCTACAAAAATACCATTGTTTCTCATGGAAATAGTGGATAATCCCCGAAATAGGCTTGGTGTTAATTCTTCATAAGAAGTTTGGCAACGCTGCTTCTATCAAGACTGTCATTTTCATAATGACGAACTTCATGTTATCAGCTAGCCAAAATGAATTTTCCTTCTTTAATTAATGGCGGACGAGATATCTCATATGTGTGGGATAGTTTTTCGAAAAATTTAATACTTTTCAAAATTAATTTACATTTTTCATGTGCCCAAATGCAGTGTATTAATGTTTTCTTGTGTTTGACGTTGGATTTACACTGTTTTGTCCCCACCCAGCACCCTGTTCACTCCACCGTCCCGTAAATATGTTTTTATTAATAATAAATCATAGAAATGGATTTTGGAAAACGCGCACACAGATTTGTGTCATAATCGACCTATAGAAACGGCCTGAAAAAGAATTTTTCGAAAACCTCTTATAATAGCGAAAAACGCTATATCGAACAATTATCAAGAAAATTTTTATTTTGGAGTTTGTGAAAAAAGTTACGTTTTTTGGTTAGCCCTCACAGAGGAAATCAAAACTTTTAAAGGCAAATGCTCCATTTGTATTTTTTCGTGACTTTGATCAAATATTATGATATTATCTATATTTTTCAAAAAACTATAGCCAGTTAATTTTTTTACTCACAAGTTTTTTATGCGAGACTTTCAAATCCCTCTATTTACAAGAAAAAGGCAGATATTTGAGATTTGTCAAAAAAATTCATCAAATTTACGGGAAAAATACAAATAGAGAATTTGCTTTTAAAAGTTTTGATTTTCTCTGGGGGAGGGGGGTAACCAAAAAACTAACTATTTTTTTCAAATTCAGAAATAAAAATTTTCTTCACCAAAGTGTTTCTCTTAGCATCAATAGCATCTGGTATAAATTTCGTGTGGTTCCCATGGTTCAGTTTTTAGATAAAATAATCTGAAAATCCTATTTCCGTCCCTGTCTACAGGGTGTTTCATAATGGCGATAACAATGGCTTATTCATGAGAGTTTTATGAAAAAAGTTCATATAACCGGAGTCCGCAAATTTTTTATTCTTAAGATACAGGGTATTAAATTAGATATAAACGATATTTAATTAAGTTTTTGTTATGACATAATTGCTAATAAGAAATTTGAGCACCTATTGTTTAAAAAAATACCTCCAGTGGTTCTTGTATGGCCCAAGAATATGCAATTTAGCAGATTTTTTTTCTGGAAACCTGAACAAGCTACCTGAAGTATTAGGAAAAATGCTGTATTTTTATAGGCGTCTTAAATTTAATAAGGTTAGAGCTGAATAAGCGCCTTTTGGTTGTTAATATTACTGCCAAATTTCATCAAAATTGGATAGGAAATAATTAGGGTTTTGATAAAAAAACGAAGTTTTTAAAAAAGTTTAGAACCCTGTATCTTGGAAACTATGCGTTTCCGGACCTATGCTTATAAAAACTTTTATTCATAGAGTTAAGTCAGAAATAACCCCTTTATTTTTTTTACCTTAATTAGTAAACACCTTGTATAGGCGTTGCCAAATACAGCGTGTCTTTGGAAGTTCGTACCAAATTTGAATTTTTGTGGGCACATCGGCAAATATTTTCTTTAAAAAATGTACGCCACTGGCTTTTTATGTGGTTTTTCTATTTTTTCTATAAAGCAACTAAAAATATAGTATCATGCTTTTTTTATATCTGACTTCGTATTTAAGATATTAATAAAATACCGACCTTTTAAAAAATAATTAACGCCCGTATCTTAGAAACGAAGCAACTACGGACATATGTTTATAGGAACTTTTCTTCATAAAATGACATAAGAAATCACCCTTTTAAGTTTTGTCCCGTAATTAGGAAATGCCCAGTATTTTAATTTGGAAACAAGTCTTATTTAGGCCACCCTGTACATCCAACATCCAAATATTTTTGTGGAAATTTATTTTCTTATCAAGCAGGACTTTATATAAAGAGGCACTTTTTTCGTTTTTAATTTAATTAATAATTAAAAAGTTTCCCATTTGGTAAGAACTTCCGAAGACACAGCTGTATTGTAGTTATTTAAAATAATAAAAAAATTAACTTGACTTATGTTCAACTTAAAATTTACGGGATAACAAAACCTATTGTGAACATCCTGTATAGGGGGTATATGGGTTTTAATAATTTTAATATTTATTTAATTATTTTGGCATTAAAGAAATCACATCCAAAAAATTAAAACAAATATTCAAGAAAATAGTGTAAGGTTTTTGTCACCAAACAATAACAGAATCTAGGTCATATTATTCAGGGTCAACAACGTGCTAAGTCACCAAAATACTGACTTTAACTTTGTATATATACCGTAACTGTACTAATAATGGGAGGAAGAAAGAAGTTAGAAAAATATTAGATAAGTAGGTAGTAAAAGTGCAGTCAAGTATAAAGTTAAGCCCCGTACGGGCTACCCCTAGTGGGGGTATGCCTGTACTAAATTAAGTTAGCCAAATAAGTTAAGTTGGTTTTAAAAAATGCAAAGTCCACCGGTCTTATGGTCCCAAGAAGATAGTTCCATATGGTACATTTGCCCGTGACGTAAGTGGCCTTATGTAATTCCAAAATTATACGTCACACTATTTACATATCTATCTATCTAATGTTTACCTGTCATCATATTGTCCACTCACCTATAATTTCTAGATTCGGCGATTTTTTCGCATGTTCGATATAGCTCGTGATTCTTTTAAATGCCTTATCGTCTATCACAGCGGAGGTAAAACTGTTGTAATCGGTTGGATCCCCGATTTTCAATTGGGAACGTTTTTCCAACAATTTTCCCTTGATCTATTAACAAGAAAAATGCTTTAAAATACATTTTTTTATAAGTTTAGAGTAATATTAAGTTGGCATTTCAAATTGTATTTAGATTACTTAAATTTGCTAACTTTACATAAATTGTTTTTTACCCAAGTGGTCTAGCTATTTGCAATGAATGAATGAGGCTTTCTACTTAAAATAACAAAAATATTAGAGATAAAAACAAGTTTAAAAAATCATCACGTCTGCGGTACTTTTTACTAATCCAATATTCTCATATAAAGTTTTTTTCCAAAATGACACCAAAAATAGCATCTTCAATGAAATTTAAAAAATACTGCATAATCTAACGAAAATTAAAAAAAAGGATATTATCATCTATTACCTTAGTAGGTTCATATTGCACCCTCCTCTATTCCTTTTGATTGCTTACCCCCACCTCCTACCATTGACTGACTCACCCCTCAAGTTCTTTATTACTCCATGCCCCCACCTCTTTAGGTTAACCTATCTTCAACCCTAATTGACCCCACCCCTAAGGCTCTGTAATTGGTCGATCCCTACTCCTCCTTCTCTCTAATTGGATACTTAGCTTGAGGGGCGGATCAAACACTGGCTCGAGGTCAAAAAGAGGGTGGTGCAAAACGAACGGGCCAACGGCTCCCTGATTACTCAATCCCTACTCCTCCTGCTCTCTAATTGGCTACTTAGCTTAAGGGGCGGGCCAAACACTGACTCAAGATCAAAAAGAGATGGGAGGAGGTGCAAAACGAACTGGTCAACTCTACCTACTTACCTTAGGCCATAGAGATTCAGGAACATACATCCTACTGCAGGCGCTACATTTTTGTCCGCAGAATTCAAAAAGCGCTCCTGATAGTACCGTTAACGACAGTGTCAACGTCGGCACTGGGGTGAATGAAATGGTAATTTTTTCCACCGCACTCTCCGATTAATCTGGGGAAATTCTTGTATTTCGATATGTTTTCACCTACTTGTTTCCATAGACGAGCAAAGGTCCTGTAAAATGATGAAAAATCAGGTTTGCGACGATTCAAATTAATTGATGATCTATTTGTCAAGCACAATCATGCAACAGATATTTGGATAGGGCTAGATTATCTTCTGAAAAACTTAAAGCCAACAATAAAAAAAAATTATTGATATTAAAATTTTGTGTAACAATATTGACACTCTTAAGCATTTATCTAAATAAAATTTATTTAAAAAATGGTGCTGTTTGATTGGTCTATTTTATAATAGGAGAAGTAATTATTAATTCCACCAAAAACAAAAATGTGAAAAAGGTGGAGTCAAGTTCGGTACAAAATCCAAATATGCATTTATAGGAACAAGATAACATTGAGTAACGGTTCAAACGCTAAAATTATTTTTTATGGGTCATGGCCGTATTAACCATTGAAGGCGCCCTAGGCTAGAATTGTCGGATCGCCTATTTTCCTATTTTCACCAAAACAATTTTTGAAGAGCAAAAAAAAGAAGCTCAAAAGCTCGTTCCTTCCATACCGACCTATTTTGAATGTCTGGCGCCTTACTTCACCACTAAATAAAATTTGATGACAAAAAAAAGGTCATTCCTTCCTTTTCGCGCCTATTTACTTAGTTCATTCCAGGTGATCTGGAAGTGGATTAGGTTTTTGATCTATATGTCAGTGACTCAATCAGTGGAAAATTGGCGACTTTTGGACCTTCATATATGGTTAGTTTGTTAAATGGTTCTTAAAATTTAATAAATTTAATAATAATTTAATATTTTTATAACCGTTTGAGCTAGCTTTATGAAATTAGGGCTTCTAGTTGTCTTTATGAATATAAATAAACACACGTAGTTTCATGTGCTTATGTTAAATAGGTTTTGAGTTATAGAGGGTTCAAAAGTGGCACCAAGTGGTTCGTGTAATATTACACTTGGCGCTGTAGCCAGTTTCTATGCTTGAACTTGGCTTGACAGGCTGCCGCGTGTCTAGTTATTGTACCGACAGGAAACCTGCGGCACGATGCTGAAAATTTTATGTCAACACAAGTTTTTTTTTTGTATATAAATACTGACATATTTGTGGGAGAATATGGAAAAATAATGAATATAGGTTATTCCAAGGTCATTATTGCCATATTTAAGGGAAAAAAGCAAGTAAAATTTATAAAAATAAAAAAATGTCACGAATTAAACGAAAAAATCAGATTAACACTGATTTTTCTATAAAAAAAGACGAAGCTAAGAATACCAATCAACAAGTTCAATTAATTTATTTTAAAAAAAAATCTTGTTTTATATCAATCAATCAATGTTAGAGACTCAAACTGTACGACACGAACCTTGACTTTTTTATTGATTATTATTTTTTAAAACTTACGGCACACTCCTGTGAAATTAATTCCAGCCAGGTGAGGTGAAGCTGTTATAGTATCACCAAATACAGGCCCATCAGCGGGTACAAAATTGACCACGCCTGGTGGAACGCCAGCTTCAAGGCAAATTTTGAGGTACCCAATTTGCCAGGATAGCTGTGTCGCTTGGTTTCCACAATACTGCATTTCCCTAAAATAAACAAAATATATATATAGGGTGTTCAAAAACACTATTTATTTTCATATCATACCTTTCCTACCACTACAGATATGTGTCCACAAAATTTGGTTCACTCCTTTTAATCATCCATTTTTAGCTCTTAAAGGTTTTTAAAAAATTTTACCAGTGGAGTTCGAACAAGCGTTGTACTGAATTAAAAAAAAAATAGTTTGCTACTGCTTTTCCTTCGAATTAATATTATTTTTAAAATACCCACTTACTTTAGAGTTTATTTGGTCTCTTGAGATGATGCATTATCGAACAAGATTGTCTGAAGCAAGAAACAAGCAGAGAGAGAGCTGGGCGATAGTTAATAACCTTAGAGGGAAAAGTCAGGGGCATCGTGTTGAGCCTGATATACTGCCTGATACTTTAAATACATTTTACTGCTCTGTGGCTGCTAACTTGATGAGCCATGTAAAACCAACAAGGGATGCAATGGATTTTGGCGGAATGGTGTTTCAGTCTCCAACTCGTGTTACTTTGATCCAACAAGTACAAAGGAGATAAAGGACATTCTTCATGGTTTTAAAAAGCAAAAATCTTGTGGCATTGACAATTTATCTGCCAAACTTCTGTTGAATCTACCAGACTGTACCTTCGCTGCCTTGGCTGGCGCGTTAACAACTCTATGGAAGTGGGAGTGTTTCCAACTTGCCTGAAGACTGCCTTAGTTATCCCCCCTTTATAAGGGCGGTGATATTGATGTGGAATCAATTTTCGTCCTATTTCCATGTTATCTACACTTTCTAAAGTAACCGAGAAAATAATTTTTAAAAGACTTATTGCTTTTCTTAAAAAGTATAAAAATTTTATCTAAAGACCAATTTGGGTTCTAGACGATAAAGGCACTCATGATGCAATTTTTTCTTTGCTTCAGGAACTTTATTTGGGAATTAATGAGAGAGAGGCCGCTGCGGCAGTGTTTTGTGACCTGTCAAAAGCTTTTGACTGTGTTAGTCACGGGATTCTGCTGCGGAAGCTAGAGCGTTATGGTTTGAGAGACAATGTTTTGGAATGGTTTAGATCATATTTGAGCAATCGGGAGCAGATAGTGAGGGTCGCGGGAGGAACTTCCAGCAGGATGCTGATTTCTTCCGGCGTGCCTCAGGGGTCTGTTCTGGGTCCACTCCTTTTTCTGCTCTATTTTAATGATATAACAAAAACTAATATAAGTGGCTCATTAACTTTGTTTGCCGATGATACCTCTATATTTTGGCATGACACAGACACAGAGAGACTGCAAAATCGATTTCCAATGATATTAAGATCATTAAAGAGTGGTGCGACTGTAACTTTCTCTCATTTAATATATCTAAAACAAACGTTTTACACTTTAACTGCACTTTGAGTGATGTTTATTTGGGTGATCAGCTAATAGAGAGTAGGACTAGCACAAAGTTTTTGGGTATTACGTTAGATAATAATCTAAAGTTTGAGAGCCATATTGAGAATTTGGCAGGGAGGCTAACCAGGGGTTGCTATGCCATTCGCATGACTTTTAGGGAACTGGGGTTATCGGTTTCTAAGCAGGTATATTTTGCTCTTGTGGAGTCTCATTTAAGGTATGGTTTGCCCTTTTGGGGTAGTTGCTCTAAAACTCTCTTTACTTCAATATTTTTAATTCAAAAGAGGGCTGTTAGATACATGTGCAATGCTAGTCCTAGAGAGTCATGCAAGCCACTTTTTAGCAGACATAAAATATTAACTTTACCATGTTTGTATATTCTGGAGTCTGTTTGTTTAGTTTTTAAAAGACGGGAAGAATATAGAAGAGAGGAGACGCCATATAACACTAGAAACTGTCATAATCTGGTGTTACCAATACCCTCTAGTACATTGGTGCGCAATTCTCTTCTGTACAATTCAAAAAATGTTCAATCACTTACCTTTGTACATTAAATCTCTACCAAATTATAAAAAATTTAGGAACCAACTTAAAAACCTACTGTTGGGCAAGATTTATTATGATGTAAGTGAATATTTTTCTGACAGTTTTGAATTTTAAAGTGTTTGTGTATTTTTTGTATATATTTTTTTTTTGTATGTATTTAGAATATTTTTTTTGTGTGATTCTTAAAAGTTTATGAATTATGTGTTTTTGTGTGTTTTACTTGTAAATATTTTAATTATTATATTTTTTTTTCTTTTTGTCAACAAGAACTATTTATTTTCTTAGGACAATAAAGAATATTTTAATTTGAATTTGATATTTTTCCGTACGAAGAACGGTTTTGTTTAAAAAATAAAAGCCATTTTAATGCATGGAAAATCAATAAAATCTGATGTTTTGTGTATGTAAAATTCGTTTTTGTCTAATTTGTATTAAAGTAAGGTCAAAATATCAACATCACAATTTTAATGCCATTCAGTGGCGGCTCGCGGGTCTAAAAACAGGTGTAGTGCAGGAAGGGAAAAAAGCGCATTCACCATTTTAGCAAAATTGAAAATACTCAACTATCAAAAGTCTAAGTAAAAAGTCTTAATATCTAAACTTACCTAAATTTTATACACCAAATCAATCCTTCTATCTTTTAATGCAGCAAATTTATCAATTATATCTTCATAAAATGGTTAAGTTTTTATCAGTTCCTGTAGAAGCTCCTTTTGAATTGAAATATTGGCCAAAGATAAAAGTCTATCTTGGGATATAGTGTTTCTTAAGAAAGTTTTAAACGCTTAAGACAAGAAAAACTCCGTTCCACTGACACGCTTGTCGACGATATCGTTAAAATTAGCGAAAAAAGTTTATACGCCTCGGTAAAAATGTCTTTATTTGCGCCAACTTGTTTCACTAACTGCTGCAATGAAATATTTCTATAACTTTCATCAGCAAATATTAGGTCAAGTTTATTTTTGAGCCGCTAATTTTTGAAAATGATTCGGCATATATCTCCAATAAATTTTGAAAAGAATCAGTGGGAAAAGTTTGGTTATACTGGCCAAACTTTGCAGTATCAGCAAGACAAAGAAATTGTAGTTTGTAACAATCTTCGAATCTTACTTCCATTTCCATCAAAATATGATCTAATATTTCATAGAGAAGTGCTCTGTACTGTCCTTTAATTTCTTCCTCTGAAAAATCACTGTCACGAATAATACTTAAACGGAAACAACCGAAATAATACGTGAAAACCAACGAAACGACCAAAACCTATACTATCTTTTTAAGGCTAGCGATTTACCAAGCAATACACCTGATACTCCCACCCGCGATTCTGGCCGCCGGCAAGTCATAGCGTTGTCATGGCAACGGAGCGTCAAAGCGTAAACAAAACCCCGCATGAGGTGTATACTTCGGTCCGTTTTTATATTTGCAATACACTTGCTGATCGCGGATTGCGATGTCGCGTTGCCGAAAGCGGAGGAAAGCGACTCGCGCCAGCGGTTAATTTATATGCTAGATTTTCCATGGCGAATTTTACAAATAAGGAATAGAAATGAGAAAAATGAATTGAATAATAGTAATATGTTTTTTATGTTTTATTATTTATTTTTGGTGAAGTGGCACTTCACTTACTACACCTGAATAGCCGCCACTGATGCCATTAAAAAGTTGTTGCTCTTAGACCTAACTTTAAAATAAAATACCATATCAGATTTTGGCGATTTTGCCATGTATCAATATGGCTTTTAGTTTTTTTAAACGACAACCGTTCGTCGTACGAAAAATATTAAGGGACCAAATTAACTCAGAGTAAATGGATATTTCAAAAATTATCTTGATTCAAGGAAAAAGCAGTGGCGTCCTATTTTTCTTGAAGAAAAATTCACTTCAAATCTTGTTTGAATTGCCACTGACAATTAAAAAAAAAAACTTTTACCGCAAAAATGTAATGTAATGGTTAAAAGAATAGAACCAAATTTTGTGAACATATCTGGGTGATAGGAAAGTTATGACAAAAAAGGCATTTTTTCTACACCCTGTATTTCGGAAACAAACCATTTTTGAACATGAAAAATGTTCTTATTTTCTTGTATTCTATACTCTGTTCATAGTCTAAGATCCAGCATTAAGAAAATATACCCTCATCTGTTAATTAAATGAAATAATATTTTCTAGGCAGATTTTAATGTAGTGAATGCAAGTGAACAACATCTGCCAGCATAGGTCTGCTACAATTAATAATAATTAATTAATTAATAGTTAATTTATTTGTAATTGTTACCTTTACATGTTAATTGCATAAACCAATGATCAGCGGTGAAATAGCTTAGTTGGTTAGGTAGCAGCCCGATTTTATTTATTTATTTATTTATTAAGTATACGGGATTCCCCATTTTTACAATGACTATTACAATTATTGAAAAATAACAGGTACATTTAGGTAGATCAAAAATGTTTATATACAAATCACAAAAAGATCACAGCAACAAGTAAAGTACTAATTTATTAAGGAACCATAGGATTGATATTAGATTTAAATTGAGACAATGTGCCATTAAAAACATCCACTCGTGTACCAAAGGTGTTCAGCACACGAAGAGCTCTATCCATTGGTGAGTGCATTCCATAGTTTGTGGTATGAGGGCGGATATGGTATAAATTAAAATTCTGAAGATTACGAGAGGGGACTTTAAGTTGAACAAGTGATAGAAAGTCGGGACAGTCAATGAGGCCATTAGATAGCTTAAACACAAAACAGAGATCATAAACTTAACGTCTATGCTGTAAAGTGTGTAGACTTAGTTTTCTCAGTAAATCAGAGCGGTGGTAATTCTCCATCCTTACTCCAGACTTGTATGCGGCAAACCGCAAAAATTTGTTCTTGACCCTCTCCAGCATATCAGAATGAACAATCAATCAATCAAAATACTTTTATTCATCACTCAAAGGTTACACAAATGGTATAAACTTATCAGACTAGTCACTTATTAAAAATAAAAAATATATATCAAATTTAAACAGTAACAACATACTGTGGTGACCATACCAGAGTAGAATATTCCAAAATTGCCCTAACCAACGAGCAGTACAAAAGTCTGGCGGTTAAATATGGTAAACATAATTTTGCTTATAGACAAGGAAATAAAAAATAGGAAAAAAATGTTACCCAGTGCGGGATACGAACCCAGAGTGTCGACAAGGCATGCACTGCTAAATGCTGCTACCTAACCAACTAGGCTATTTCACCGCTGATCATGTGTTTATACAATTAACATGTAAAGGTAACAATTAAAAATAAATTAACTATTAATTAATTAATTATTATTAATTGTAGCAAACCTATGCTGGCAGATGTTGTTCACTTGCATTCACTATATTAAAATCTGCCTAGAAAATATTATTTCATTTAATTAACAGATAAGGGTATATTTTCTTTATGCTGGATCTTAGACTATAAGAGGAATATATCAACTTAAAAATATCCCTGTATCCTGTATATTTAAAATAGTGGAAATAACTTGCCATTAAAGCTGGTGTATAGGCCAAATTTCCACCAATCGCAGTGAAGTTAAACGGTGAAACAGCCGCGATAAAACCATCAATTCCTCTATACCTCATTGAATTTTTGGTCACCTTGGGGTTTTCTGATATGGGTTGATATTTTGTGGCCTCTTTAAGAAAATATGCATTTAATCTACAACAAAGAAATAATCAAATAGCCAGTCAGTAAAAACTATAAAAAAAAACAGTTAATATAGCTTAAGTACTTTAAAAATATACCGGGTGTTGCTCCGTCGAGGCGGGACATAGGGAATCCCATGTAAATTTTGAAGTGGTCCAATATTGGCTCCCTAATTATTTTAGAAGAAAATATAATTAGGATTTTTAAAGAGCACGAAAAGTTATACCCAGTGTACAAATTTCAGCTCTTCTCAGTCCGCCAGCTAAGAGATAAATGCTAAAATAAGTTACGAATCTCCTATCTTCTTACCCGCCTTGTATTATTAGAAGTTTATAATAAAATACTGGAAAAATTATTTAACCTCTTACTCTCAAGTTGTCAGATTAATGTCACATCATTCTTAAATAATGAACTACTTAAATCAAGAAAAAATCACTATTATAAAATGGTTTTACCAGGAAAATAGTTATCGAAGAGTAGCAGACATGTTTGCAGCCTATTTTCCCAATAGGCCAATACCAAGTAAATCGACAATAGAATGGACGATAAAAAATTTGAAACTACAGGCACAATAATCAGTAATTGCAAATGTAAAGAAAATCGACGTGATCTTACGCCAAACGATTTTTCTATGGGGACATTTAAAAACTAAGCTACCAATAAAAAATATGAAAATTTAGTCCAGCTAAGGAATGCTATTTCCGCTGAATGTGCCCGAATATGGATGTACCAACTAGCCAACGTAAGAAATGAGTTTTATAATCGTTTGGGTTATTGTCTGGCAGTTAATGGAGGAATATTTGAACATTTGATTAAATCCTGATATTTTCGTAATAAATTGATTTCTAAATGTAGAAAAATTTGTTTTATTGTCTTGCGTAACTGTGAGTGCATGTGTGGGAATAAGCTGTAAACTAAAATGAAATGCGAGGATTCTTTTTGAATATCCCGTATAAAATTGTTCAGTTTTGGCAATGACATTATAAATTAATGATCTAAATTGTCACTGATAAATCGATATGATGTTTTTATTGTTGATTTCTAGAGTACAGGGTGCATAATGAGATACTACGTTGCAGAAGTATTAAGCAGTTTACTCTTTACTGGTTGGTTGAAAAATGCCCAAATTTTCATTTTGGGTGGAACTTACTGTGCTCTTCAATAAGTCCTAATAGCATTTTATTCTAAAATAATTAGGGGAGCCAATATTGGACCATTTCAAAATTTAAATGGGATTCCCTATGTCCCGCTCGACGGAGCCACACCCGGTATAATATTTAATTTAATAATAATACAGGGTGATCAAACTTAAGTCGGCACTACTGATAACTTCTTTATTATTGGAGATATGAAGTCGGTTTAATTAATAAAGTTGTAGTATTTTTTCCGCTGATTAACGTGCTGTCAACAAAAAAAACTATTGAACATCAGGTTTTAGATTTATTGGATGGTCTTCTTGTTGAATATTTTATTTTTATTTTTAACTTAATTTTTTAACTTGAAAACGACAAACGTCGTTTTTTAATCAGAATTTTTTGGGTTTTTTGGGGGTTTTTCTTTTTATTTTGTTTCAGGCGACCGGCCAGTTCATAGGGGTCAATAGGGCTGAACAGGGTCAGCTCGTATACCCCGGGACCAGGACCGAAGCGGTCCCATTCTTTCCAGGCGTGTACTCAACAAGAAGACCATCCAATAAATGAATCCGCCTAACCAATATAGAGCATATCTCCAATTTTAGATTTATTGCAAAAAATATACTTTTTTAAATGGAACACCCTGTATATTATACTGCGATCCGAAAGATCTATCAAAGAGCATTAAAAAGTCTTCATATGTTATATCCAATTTTTAATAGTTTCGGAAATATGACCATCCTCAGGAATTTGATAGTAAACTAGCATTTTTAAAATAAAACACCCTGTATATTGCATGGCCATTAAATAGATATTTTAAAGACTTTAAGAAAATACCACATTTGATATGTTCATCTCTTATAGTTTTGGAAATATGGACATTCAAATTTAAAAATAGTAGATATAATCTATCTATCTTCGACACTAAACTTAGTGCTTATGGCTGTAGATATAATGAAAATTTAACAAAATTTTCAGATTTGGATTGCCATATTTTTAACACGCTTTTATTAGCTTGGGTTGTAGGTATGTATGTATGTAACGGAATCTTTAAGCTTAATTTTCACTAACTTCCAGCGATTCGACTTCTTTGAAACTTTGCACACGTATCAAGGACCAATGACAATGTAATAATCTGCAAACAGTATCCCGTTATCCTGATTAGGATCGCCAGAATAAATAAATTCCTTTATAGATTTTCTGTACGAGAGTAACAGAGAAAGAGCTAGTGCGCGATCTGCGCATGCGTGCAGTTTCGGACGTACTATCAGCATAAGGCTGACAGAAACTTGTTCGGAGTAGTTGCGTTCTGAAACCCCATGCAACAGTGAAGCTTTAAATGAAATGATTAGATTACGAAATAGTTCGTGAAACATTTCAATATCACACGTCCGCAGAAAACTAATTGATATATCGAACTAAAAATGAAAAATAAATAATAGTTTAAAAAAACTAAAAAAACACGCTTTTATATGCAACCGAACTAAAAATTAGAAAATAAT